>CAUYTI010069751.1:0-58820 GCA_963575145.1 Galago senegalensis
GGTTATAAAGGTGATTGTTGGCATATCCTATGCAATATATCTAAATTGAATAATGGTACCAGATAAAATTACAGATGAGAATGAAGCTTGTGTATCTACCATTATCATGTGTAATCAATAAACGATTTAATTCTCTTGAAAAAAAAAAGAATATTGCATTACAATGGCAATTTAAGCCTGGGGCTTATATCACCCCCAAACTTATATTAAGAGATAAATAGTTTTAACATATGAAAATCTAATATTTGTGATGAATTATTGGTAATGTTTATACATGGGAAATCCTGTACTTTAGGACATCTCCCCTGTCTTAAATATATTATTTGATTTAGTATATATTTCAATCTGTAGGTAAGATATGGATAAGAGGAGGAGTATTAGGGATGGGTTTTGACTGGCTGGACAGTTGGGGATATTAAAGATACTTGTTTTATAACTTCTTGAATTATTACAAGAGTCACTATTCCATGGCTAAAGGGACTAACACAGGGCAGACTTCTGAGGAAATGATTTGAAACACTGAGACAATGAGAATCCCAGCAAAATAGTTACCATAATTTAAAGTAGAAAAAAACCACAATTTGGGGGACAAAAAAATAAGATATAAACTGCTAATAATAGGGTTTTGTAAGTGACTCAAAAAGTATCAAAAATATCATGGTCAGAAACACAGGGAGGGGAACTGGTGATAAAAGGGAGCAGGTGATGATGAAGGGGAGCAGGTGATGATGAAGGGGAGCAGGTGATGAAGGGGAGCAGGTGATGATGAAGGGGAGCAGGTGATGAAGAAGGGGAGCAGGTGATGAAGGGGAGTGGGTGATGAAGAAGGGGAGCAGGTGATGATGGGGAGCAGGTGATGATGAAGGGGAGCGGGTGATGATGCAGGGGAGCGGGTGATGATGAAGGGGAGCAGGTGATGATGAAGGGGAGCAGGTGATGAAGGGGAGCAGGAGATGAAGGGGAGCAGGTATAATGAAGGGGAGCAGGTGATGAAGGGGAGCAGGAGATGATGAAGGGGAGCAGGTGATGATGTAAGGGAGCAGGTGATGTAGGGGAGCAGGAGATTAAGGGGAGCAGGTGATGTAGGGGAACAGGCTCACTCAGAAACACAATTAGCACCGCACAATGGCCAATACAGTGGATGTCGGACTGCCTAGAGATATGAAGACAAAGCTAAGAAAAAGACATTTTATAAAAATAAATATTATATCCTAATATTAGATTTGAAAAGAAACAAACTTACTTTACATAAAGAGGATGGAGATTAGTAAGTTTAGGAGTTACATCTGCCTACAATGTTTGTAATAGCCAACACTAGGTTGTTGTTAGCAAAACAAAAAGCTTTATGGAATTATTCCATGCCAGAAATATTAAAACTAAAACACATACTTCTAAAAATGTTAATGAGACTTCAGAAACATATTTTAAGATTGATTGATAAATGAAGGAATCCAAAGTAAACTTCATTGAGGGTGAGGGAGTTGTAAAATCACTGTCTCTTATGTAGAGTCTGGAAGCAAAAACAACCATGAAATTCAACCTCTAGCAGGCTCACCTTCAGTTTTTATTAGCAATGCAAATTCCTGGGATTCAATAGGCTGGAATAAGGCATTTTGAGGACAAGGCGTAGACACAACTATTGATAAGGTCCCTAGGTGTCCCTTATGTGCACTAAAATTTGAGAACCACCATCCCAATCTATAGCATGGCTAGAAAGCAATATGGAATTTATTAGATGACAATCAAGTTAACTGCTGGAGCTGAAACATGAAAGTGCATGTCTCCCTTACTCCTTCCAGAGCATGACTGGGGTGGTGAGGGCAAGAGTGGCCTCCGGGAGACAGGGGAGGTACCCTTCAATGTCCTCAGTGCACACTCACATAAGTAAAACATGTTCTTTATTTCATCTCTTTTTAAAACAGTGTTTTTGCTAAAAACCTGTACCATACCACTGAAATTTAATTCTAGTTATTGTAAAAGGCTGAAATATATATCTCAGATAAGATGACCTGATCCATAAATTAAAATTGGAGACCACAAGTAGACATCCCATTAATACTTGAGGTAAGCCTCATAGTATTCACGTAACTAAATGTTTGCTATTTAAGGTATTTGTTGGGGCTCAAAGTCTGATCTGTATACTCTGACAGTCAGCTAAGGGAGTGGAGTTTTAAGTCACATGTAAATGCAAAGCACATGGATCCGCCTCACTGCACTCAGGCTGCTCTAACGAAACCCTGCGTGGAGGGGTGGCTGACAGACAACAAGCATTTATTTCTCCTGGTTTGGGAGCTGAGGAAGTCCATGGCCAAGGCACCTGCAAATTCCCTGTCTTGTGGAGCCTGTCCTGCCTCTCTGACAGCTCCTTGTAGCTGTGTTCCCACATGGTGGGAGACTGAAGGCAGCTCTCTGGAGTTTCTGTCAAGAGAACACTAACCCCATTCATGAGGGCTCCACTCCCATGACTAAATCCCTCCCCAAAGGTCCCATCCCTGATACCATCACATTGGGGGTCAGGATTTCAACACATGAATTTTGGGAGCAAACAAACTGCTGTCCATTGGGGGATTCACAAAAACATTCCACATATATATTATGGGAGAACTTGGGAAAGTGTGGTCAATGTCCATATTTCACTTCTACACTTCATTCGCACAAAAATTGTTTCTGGATTTTCACAAGCATTTGTCAAAATAGGGGGTGATGAAAGCCTCCAGTTTCTAGCCAACTGACTCATTCTTTGTGGGTGTTTTATTTTTAGGTTATCAAGAAAAAGCACTTGCTACAGAGGAGAATCAAGGACTATTACAAAGCTCTTGAATTTTAGGCCATTTTAATAAAATCTTTTGAGGGAGGAAGTTCTCATAAAAGAGCAAAATACAATGAATACTTGATATTTCTTTAGCCTCATCCCTTGGAAAAGGGATACTTTTAAGATACTTATAAAAGGATGCATAAAAACTACATCTTAAAAGTTTTACATTCTTTTACTACAAATGTAAAACAATTTCATTTTGCCTTCATCGTTATTGGGCATTATTTAGAACCTTTAAAGATATTAAATTAGTGGTTTTCTGTTTTAAAGTCACTCATTGTTAGTAATTTAACATCATTTCCAGAATTCTTGTGTTGTTTCTTAAAAAAAAAAAAAAATTCCTAGTCTGAGCTGGGAAAATCAGAGACTTCTGTGCCTCCTGTGTGCACAGGGCTTATTTAACTAGACAATCGAAACAGTTAACAGTGTCCAGACCACAAATAAAAGCCCAAACTACCCAGAAGAAGGGTCCCAAGTGATGACTTGACTATGAGAACACACTCACACTTCCGCCTGCATGTGCCACTGCCACACGAGACCACACCTTCCCCCTCTGCCTGCACAGGCCACTGCTGTATGAGACCATGCTTGTACCCCCACCACACCCCACGCATGCACAGGCCACTGCCGTCTGAGACCATGCTCGCATCCCCACCACACCCTGCACCTGCACAGGCCACTGCCGTGTAAGACCATGCTTGTACCCCCACTCCACCTCGTGCCTACACAGGCCACTGCCACGTGAGACCACGGTCGCACCCTAACACCACCCCACGCCTACACAGGCCACTGCCATGTGAGACCATGCTGGCAACCTAATCCCACCCTGTGCCTACATAGGCCACTGCCACGTGAGAGCACGCTCACATCCCCACCCCACCCCATGCCTGCACAGGCTGCTGCCATGTGAAAACATGCTTGCACCCCTACCCCACCTCGTGCCTACACAGGCCACTGCCATGTGAGACCACACTCGCACCCCCACCCCACCTCGTGTCTATATAGGCCACTGCCACGTGAGACCACGTTCGCACCCCAACACCACCCCATGCCTACACAGGCCACTGCCATGTGAGACCACGCTGGCAACCCAACCCCACCCCATGCCTGCACAGGCTGCTGCCACGTGAGAACATGCTTGCACCCCTACCCCACTTTGCACCTGCACAGAACACTGCCACATGAGACCACACTCGCACCCTTTACACTCACCCCACCCCGCATCTGCACATGCTATTGCCACGTGAGACCACGCTCTCACCCTCCACCCCCACCACCCCCCACGCCTGAACATGCTGTACTTCCAGGGCACATGACTGTCTCGATGGAGCTGTGGGTGAGTTTGATGGAACACCTAAGCTGACTGCCATCTAGGATTTGGGACTTTAAAGTCAACTACATAGATAACTCTTATGTCAGTATTAAACAGACTATTTAGCACAATGTGATTCTCTAAATAATTATTAAACATTCAGTCAATTGATACTTCATTGAATAATATATTTGGCAGACTGTAGTGACCCCCCCATGAGCATTGTGCCCCCAGGGGTGTTTACTCTGGTGACAAAATGACTGCATAAACCAGTGTGTGGTGTAGAGAAAATAGAAGATGACAAAAGGGGGCACCTAATAACATTTTCTATGTTATGATCATAAGGAAAGAATCTCAGCTTAGGTCTAATGGAAGAAGGGGCAGCCTGGTGCTGGTGACAGGGCAGCAGAGCTCTGAGCATGAGATCAGGTAGGAGGCAGATGGCCAGAGTGTAGAGAGCCCATGCAGCAGATTAACTGAGCCCCTTTTCATATAAGTATTAAAATGGTATTAACCAATAGTGAATGCATTGCCTTAAAAGATTGCTCCTTACTTCCAATTTTGTCTATGTTTATCGTAAGCAAGTAAGTATAAGCAACATTTATACTCAAATGTTTAAATGCCGTTATGGAGGGCCCATCATTGAAATTAGGCCCTGGGAGATTTAATTAGTGGTATTTCTGATGGAATCCAGAGTGAAATGCACTTTGGAAGCAGTGCCTACTTTTCTCAATGCCTGTTTAGGAGCTGAGCGATCAGAGAATCTTTCTGAAGTCTACATAAAATCTCATCACCAGTCCCCAGATTCAGATTCTGCCACCAAGTACCTAAAATTTGCCTATAGATAGCAACCATAGAACTAAAACTGAGCTGCTTAGCTTTTCCTTCTGAAGAACCATTTCTGCTTTATCAAATCAATTGTTCCTCTGAATGAAAAACAGCATCTTGTGTGCCCTTAATGATATGCAAGAATCCTTGATGCACAATGAACAGATTCACAAGATATGTCACGGTTTCTATGAGGTGTTTGAATGGTCATTAGAAATTTGACATCATGAGACAGCTCCTTGGCAAGTTCTGTGCCATATGAGAGGGTTAAATCTATTAGATGGCTCCTAATCAACCAGATGGAGGTCAGGATGTGCAGAAGACTAAGTCCTGTGCTTTGCTGGGGCCCTGATTTCCCATCTGATATCCAGGGACTTGGAGACATAGAGACACCAAGGGGCAGGCCCCTAAATGATACCCCACTGACCTTGCTTAGTGTGGCCTGTTTCTGTGAGAGGTAGAGGTGTTTACATGGGATGAGGTTTAACAGAATTTCCTGACTCATCTGCAGCATCAACATATGAGCACTGCATTTTTCAGACTCATCCCGGAGATCTCTGCCAGCCACTTCCCACCTCACACAGCATGTGTTTGTACATAGGGAAGAAAGAAGGCATTGCGAGCAGTGAAAAATAGTTGTATGTGATAATTTTAAAATAATTCCAAAGCCTGGGCATCTCTCCCTCCACAGTTAAAATATTCTGAATTCAGTAAAACAGCCTCATCTTTGATGATCAATTTTGCTACTTTGAACTCTCAAACTAACTCTTGATCAGAGTTTCATCAGAAAGAGCTGATGAAGCAATTTATAGGTCATCATAAGTTAAAATGATAAAGTAATCATTACAAATATTTAAATATTGGTTAAATTCTGGTCTCAGGGAGTTATGTGTTTATCTTCCCTTTATATGTATGCTGTTCCTAGGGGGAAACACTGGTATTATCTTGATTTTATGTTTGAGGACACTAAGGTTGAGGGAGTTTAAACAACTTCTCTGAGTTTCTGCTTATACTAACCAAAGCTCAAGATCATAATCAAGATTTGTCCTGACTCCCTCTGCTAAAATCTTATATTTAAACTAGAGCTTCCAAGACTAGACTAGAGCTTCTCTGTCCTGGTTTATCCACCATACTTTCCTTTATTCCCTAAGTGTGTGGTGCCCACGCATGTGTGGAGCCTCTGCTGACCCCCTGCATGCGCCTTGCAGCCTTTCGCATCCACTGCTCAGGAGAAGCTGGCAAGTAGAGAACTGAAGGGATCCCAACATGAAGAAACAGACTCTGCCTGTAAGCAGCTCAAAAATCAAAGAAAGAGAAGAAAAACAGACAGTGTGGCCTGAGCAAGGCAGACCTACAAAGGGGGCAGCTGAAGAGCAGTGAGGAGGGAAGGAGCAGTGGCAGCTGGGCAGGACCGCAAGCTTGCAGCTGCCTGTCGTGTAATCCATATGCTTTTCAAAGAATTTAGAGCTGGAGCCAGGAAGGGGCCTATGTAAAGGGAGGGATTCATTCTGTGACACACACAAAAATCCCTCAAATACAGCTGGGCAGACAAATACATTTTGTGAATGGTCATTTTGATTACTAAGAGCTGAGGGGGAGAAAAACAAGACTATTTGCTCAGAAACTGAAAGGCTGCAGATCTCTAAGGTTTGGCTCCACTGCTAAGTTGGCTTGGTTATTACTGTTATCACTGTTATTATCTGGCTGTGATCCTCCTGGAGAACGTCAGCCTCTCACATTTCCCGTACTCATTATAACCTGGCCAAGTTTCCTGTAGCAGAGGAATATTAGTCAGAGTTTTCCAAAGAAACAGAACCAGCAGAGTGTGTGCATGTGCATCACACACACACAGTGGGACCTCTGTAAGGGACTGTAAAAAGAAGTCAACATAGAGTGGTGGTAAACATAGGAATTAGGTCTCCTGTGCTGACACACACATGGTGCATGTCCCGTATATGAAAATTAGGTCAACTTCAGAAGGTGGTCATTGTAGGGAGGTGGTAGCTATGCAGGTTATACTGTACATATGGAGATAAAGACAGGTGGAGGGGGAGACAAGGTGCATAAGAAATTAACTCACGTTTTTAAGGAAATTGAAAAGTCTCAAGATTTGAAGGGTCTATTGGTAAACTAGAAACCCAAAAGTGTTGTTGGTGCAAGTTCCAGTCCCAGGAAAAGGGGAGGCTTCAGTCTGAGTGGAAGGCAGGTCATCAGCAGGTCAGTGCTCCAGCTGGAAGGCAGGTGAGTAGGGGAATCCTCTGGTGCTCAGGGAGGGTCAGCTTTTGTGTGCTAGTCAGGCCTTCACCAGATTGGGTAAGGCCAATCTACCTTAGGAAAGGCAATCCCTCTGATTAGATTCACTGATTTAAATGTTAATTTCATACAAAAACACCTTCAGAGAAACACCAGAATAATGCTTTGCAAAATATCTGGGCAACCCTGGTCCAGTCAAGTTAACATTATAAAATTACCTATCAGAGTGTGGTCCAGATAAAGACCATCTGGGGATTGTTAGACACACACATTGTGAAGCCCTCACTAGATCTGCTGATGTAGAAACTCCGGGAGTGGGGTACAGCAACCTGTGTTTGAAGGAGCCCTTCAGGAGATTCTGATGACAAGCTAATGACTGAGAACCATCAGTAAGAGCTCCTTACTCTCTCAGACCTGACTCATACATTGACATTCACCTGGTTAGAGGAGAGAGTTATTATTTGCGGTGCGTCCTGCAGCTTGTATCTATACTAGAAGAACCTGGTGGCCTTTTAGCTCAAGAAGTTAATCTTGAGTTAAACATCTATTATTTGTAAAGGACAATTTTCAGACACCAGAGTGCTAATCATTATACCCTCCTGCAAGTTACGGTGAGGGTAGTTTTCAAGATGTATATTTAATATACTATTGATAGGAAGTTTTGAGGACCATCAGTAAGCTGTAGTGTTATTATGATTCTTGGATTCTGAACTAGGAATCAGACGAGCCAGTGTTTTTGTAGTAGAGCCAGTGCACACCCAGCTGTGCTGCCGTTGTGATCTGACTTCAATATCTTGAGCCTTGATGTCTTTAGCTGGCACTTGCACAAATAATGCCAGGCCTGTCTGCCTCAGATGTTTGTTCGAGGATAAGATAAGAGAAAAAAAATGAACTAAAGCTTTTGATACATGTGAAATACTGATCAAACACATAAGGAAAGACAGGCTAAGTCTGATGCCATGGCCCAGTATTTTGAAAAAGCAGCATTGCAACAACAGTGGAGAAGGTAATAGTGTTACAGAAGGCAGCAGAGGAGGAATGGAGTGTTTTTTTAGTGAAGATTTCCCTCATTTTGAGCCAGCAGTCATTAGGAAATGGAGGCAGCAAAGGGGCAAACAGCTGGGCTGCCAAGTGTTCTGTCCTGGTGGCTGGCTGGTGAAACTGACGGAAAGAAATGGATGAGAAGCCAGATCTTTATGAAAATAAACTGGGAGGCCTTCAATGACCATTCACATTGGAAAACAATCCCATCCTGATTGAAGCCCCACAAAGAACTCAGCATAAAAGCCAAGCCACCCAGAGGAGGATGCGGCACTCCAGTGCCCAGCGCAGGACACTCGGGGCGGGCAGTGGGGGCGGGTGCACCTCAGAAGGCAGAGCAAGGGCTCCTGGGTTTCCTAACGTTGGATGGTTCAAAATGAGGGAAAGACATGACGAAGCATTGGCTCTGCTGTCAGAGCTTAGGACCACCCGTCTTTCTAACCAGCAGGGTTTTCATGAGCCACTGAGTCTTGTTTCCTTCAGCATGAGTGGGAAGGTCAGCTGCAGTTCCTCCGTGTGTGCTGTAACAATGCGGGGTCGAGGGTATTAAGTGTGAGACTGAATAAAAACATGGACAAGAGACTTCAAACAGGTGGTGATCAAAGTGGATTTCAAGGTTCTCTCCTGCTTGGACATGTGAGTATATTCGCTATAAAGGGACAAAGATCATGCATGGAAACTGGTCACCTGTTTTGTAGACTGTGATAGAGAAATGGAAATGTGACCCCCGCCATGATCTGCTTCTTCCATGTTTTTATTTCAAATAAAGTTAGCCATGTCCTACACATCCAGCAAGGAAATTTCGGTGGATGGGGTATGTGTATGTTTCTTTTCTTTTTTTTTTGGCCGGGGCTGGGTTTGAACCTGACACCTCTGGCATATGGGGCCCCCGCCCTACTCCTTTGAGCCACAGGCACCACCCGTGTATGTTTTTTTAAATGAAGAACAAAAAGCGAAGCCTTAGGAGTATCAGTTCCTTTTGGTAATTTGCTGAATCCCATTCACCCAGCTTAGATATCTGAGATAGAAAATATGAAAAGAAGGACAAAGAGACATGGCTGATAGAATGAGAAACTCAAACACATCTCTAGTTCAAATAAAATAAAGCGGAGACAAGAAATATTTGAAGATATAATGGCTGAGGATCTTCCTGAACGTCGAAGGGTGCAAATCTTGAGATTCAGAAGCTGAAGTTACACAAAGTGTATGTATAAAGGGTGTTGAGTTGTAGAGTACACACTCTCAGTCTAACTGCTTTTTTTTTTTTTTTTTTTGGTCAATCCGTAGTTTTTGGTGGTTTTAAGATTTTATTTATGTTTGGAATTGTCCAGTTGCACAGTTATTTTACTTACTGTGGACACTCAGTGTGATTCTTTGTTTATATAATTCAGCACTCAACAAAGGGATAATGTGTATTTTTAAAGCACATATAGAAAAACTGAGCCTTTGCAGGCCTTAATTCATGACAATGCCTATGAATCTTTATGGGATATATTTTTTAACTATAACCAATTACATATGAAATCAACAACTAAGTTTTAGTAAAGCAAATAAAAAATAAACCTTAGAAATTAAAACATTGAAATAACTCATGTGTTTAAGGGAACATAATAAAAAAATTACAAATTTTAAAAATAAGCCTCAAAATAAAATACCATCAAAATGAACACATGGATTTTATCTAAATGATACTTGGAGAGTAAATGCATTTTCTTTAGTATGTTCATTAAAGAATGAGAAAAACAAGTATAATTTCATCTGGTGTTCAATGCAGGGACTCAGAATAATAACTTACTTAATTTGGAAAAATTTAAAGTGACATAAAAATATTAGAAAACAATAAAAAACCTGGCAAAATAAAAATTTCAATTTCTGGAAAAAACCTCAAACATATAAGGAAAAAAATACAAGAACTATTAACCCATCTATAAATCTAATAGGAATTTGAAAATACTACTGACTCATTAACAATTTCCCTTATTTAAAAATATACATTTTTAAAAGTATATAGCATATATTATATACTATATATAGTAAAGTAAAAAGTATATATTCAAAACATGAATATCATAGTAATTAGACTAATGCTTGTTTTCTGCACATGGTAATTTGTCTTTTCACAAATTGCTTTTTATGACCTTCTCCCTTCTCTTTGCTGTATTCTCTGTATGCTCCACGATGTAACATCCCATGCGGTATCCATCATTTTAATAATTCTCTCTTCACTGCTGTCTAATCTACTGTTCAACCTATGCACTGGTCTTTTTAATGGCTACATATACATTTTTAAAGTACCAAATTAGCTCTGTTTCAAAATGGACATTCCTTCTTTGCTTTTTTAAGTATATTGTTCCATTTCTGATCTAAAACAGAAAGTACAATGTCCTCAGCGCATCACCTAAGTAAAAGGATATCCCAATGGCACTGCAACACTTGAGTGGTTCCCAGAAATGTACCCTCTGTCTCCTCTCTTGGCCTCTGGAGGAAGGCATTGCCCTGGCAGGTATGTTCTTCATTTCTTTGCTTTCTCAAAAGTACAGTGTTACCATGACAATGTATGTATGCTCTCAAAAGTTGTTTTTTTTTTTTTTTTTTGTCTTAGAGAGTTATAAAAACCTATATAATAGGGTGGCGTTTGTGACTCAAAGGAGTAGGGCGCCAGCCCCATATGCAGGAGGTGGTGGGTTCAAAACCCAGCCCTGGCCAAAAACTGCAAAAAAAAAAAAAAAAAAAAAAAAAACTATGTAATACTTTATAAACAGTTGTTCAAAAATATTTTTCAGAATATTATGCTTCTACGGTGCATCCATGCTGCTTCATCTAGCTGTGGTTAATTTTCACCATCACGTACTTATGTATAATCCATGCCCATTCCACAGGCCTGGCCTCCTTGGTGGATCCTGGGTTGTTCTGAGTTTTCGCCACAGAATGTTTCTGTAAACATTCAGGCACACTTTCCCTGACAGTCATGTGTAAGGGTTGATCAGGGTCTGCATCTGGAGAAGTCAAATGGCTCTGAAGAAACAGGTATGTTTATTTGCAAGGTAAACCCACAGTTTTCAGAAGAAATAGCCCACCAGCAAGTGCTACAGCAAGGGATGGCTAATATCCTCAAATCTTTGCAAATCTTGGTGTTGGCAAGTCTTTAAAATCATAAATCCAGTGAAATCATGTTCTGGAGGTTTAGAATGGATGTTCGTTATCCTATTAATGGAATATCTATCTGCACAGCAACTGTATCCTTAACTGTGTTTCCATTCTCATTCTTAATTTTTAGTTATACATTTTTTCACTTTTAATTTTTTTCTAAATGAATTTGCTAGAAGTTTGTCTTTTTTATTTTATTCATAATTAAAAATGAATTATTTTATTCATCTAAAACTGTATTTTTGTGCTTTAGAGTTATCCAAGAAATAACTTCTATTTGATGGTTTTGATTACAGGTTTGTTTTCCATTTAATTAATTTCTTGTGTTATTTTATTTATATTATTTCTTCTGTTTTCCTCATTCCATTTCTTAGTGGTTAAGTATGTTACTGGGATCATTAATTTCCAGACTTCATTGTTTTCTAATAAAAATATTTATAGACTACACTTTTCACTTTCAATAGCAGTTTCATTTTATCTCAGTAAAGTGGAAATGTATGTTTTGATTAATTTTTTGAGTATTAATTAGATTTCCAATAAGAGATCTCTTTTTATTCATAAATTATTTATAAGTATGTTTTAAATCTTCAATTCATTTTTAAAATTCTCACTATATGTATATACGTATAAGTATGTGCACTTTAATATTTAATTTATCTCATTTAATTTATTAGTTTATTTATTTATTTTGTGACAGTTTCTTTCTGTCACCTGGGCCAGAGTGCTGTGGCTACCTCACAGCCTAGCTCACAGTAACTTCAAGCTCCTGGGCTTAAGTGATAGTCCTGCTTCAGCCTCATGGATAACTGGGGACTACAGGCACCTGCCATGTCACCTGGCTAATTTTTATTTTATTTTTTTAGACAGAGTCTCACTCTGCTGCCCAGGTAGAGTACCTTGGTATCATAGCTCATAGAAACCTCAAACTCTTAGGCTTGAGCAATTCTCTTGCCTCAGCTTCCCATGTAGTTGGGACTGCAGACTCCCACCACTACACTAGAATAATTTTTTTATTTTTAGTAGAGACAGGGTCTCACTCTCACTCTGGGTGGTCTCAGACTCCTGACCTCAAGTGATCCTCCTGCCCTGGCCTCCCAGAGTGCTCGGGTTGAGCACCTCCCAGGTGTGAGCCAGAGCACCTTTCTTGCATTCATGTTTATATTACATTAGATCTTAACTATGTATAAAAATTATTTATAAAGTTATTTAAAGCTGTTATAAAGTTATTTTATGATGCTCAGTAAAAAAAGTTGTTCATGTTAAAAACACTTTGTCCTAAAAGCCAACAACTTGTCATTTCTCTATTTTTATTATCTATTCTATCTGATGGATGATGTAACCTTTCATATTTAAGAAGGTTTAGTTTTCTGAATTTGTCTTACTTTATTTTTTGTTATGTAAACTCATTTATGTTTATTAATAATTCTCTTAGGTTTGTAATTTTTTTTCTTCTTAAACTTACTTTTCAGTAGATTATAGGTATTAAAATGATCCCAAACATGCCAGTGTTTACTTTATATTATGGAATAAAGTCAAATGGTTGTCTCTGTCTCTGCCAGATTTGCTACAAGTGATGTACCATGCCTAATTCTGCCTCAAGGTGGGAGAGAAACATTATAATTTTTAGCTCTTCTCCATCAAATGATCATTCCTGCAATACAAAGGCCTCCTTTATATGTTAGTGTAAACAGAAATATTACCTCTTTTATTAACTAAATGCTCAGTTTTGTTCATACCCTCCCCCCCCCACAGTTCACTTTCAACACCATGAATTCACACCATGAAATCATAGATGGTTTAGTCTTAGATCATTTTCAGGACAAAACCTACTCACTCCTTGAGCTTCTAGACTGAATGGAACATTCAGTTTCAATTTGGACCACTTCACGGGCACACCAGGATATTTTATCAATAAAATATCATTCCACATATGCCATTTAGTTAACCTGCTACATAGAATTGTTTTGTGTTTATATTTTAACCTGCTAGATAGAATTATTTTTTGTTTTATGTTTTGACATATCCTTCAATTTCATAATAATTTTGATTTGGGTATGGTAAAATTGCATTTTTCTTCTAAGGACAATCAAACCAAAGATTTTTTAATTTTTATTTTATTTCATTTATTTTTAATTCATTATAGTATTATGAAATAAGTTGTCCACTTTGAAAAGCATTTCTACTTGGCACGACAGGAGACCAGACATCTAACTGTATTTTACACTTGCTGTGGGAGGCAGACAGCTTTGCTCATGGAAATCCAAGTTGATTTATCTTATTTTCTTTATTTAAGATGCATTTTCTGAATATTTCAAATAGGCTTTTGGTTTTAGACTTTTGCTCAAATTTATAACACAGAAAAACAAAGCTTGGTTGCTTTTTGTGGGACAAAATCATGATGAAAATTCTTCTTTCATTCTTGATAACATATTTGATGAAATACAAGGTGAGGAGTGGGAAGGAACAGCACCGTCATCTCAGCTCACTGCCAGGTGCCTCGTAAACTTTATTTTGCTTAATCTTTACTGTAACCGTTTCAGACTGACAATATCATTGTCTTTAAGACTAGAAAAATAAGTGATAAAAGTTAACCATCTCTTCCAAGTCACAGAACTAATCAGTGGAGGGACTGGTGTTTGAATCAATAATTCCTGTTTCAAGTGTATACCTTCCTTCTTTTAAAATATTACTTATCTTTCACTCAGAGATTGAGAACGGATCTTTTATTGCTCTTAATGTGCATTAAAATTAATTCTAAAATGTCATAAGATTCTTACCTTTCCCAGAAAAATTTAATGGAGAATTTTAGAAAAATCAGCTTTTCCTCCTAAGAGAATTTACTGTGAGTCACTTTCCTTGACACTTTTCTTCAAGCCTTTCAATGGCTTCTGAGAAGCTTTAAGATTGTAGCCTTTAAATCATCAATTTCCTACTAAAAGAATCATTAGTGCTGGAAATGATATGACAGCATTTTTTTCCCTTAAACTTTGAATAATTTTGTGAATTGGAATTGTTTTCTTTGTGAAATTATGACCTTGTGAGTCTACTGAACTGAGAAGAACAATTCCGTTCAAGTTCCCACACACACAGGAGTGCTGCTGCGGGACCCCTGCTCTCACTCTACCATGTGAACTTGGTGGTGATTTGATAAAAGGACACAATGTCACTCACATGGATCTTATCTCTTGCCACATCAACAATTTTATCTCAAATTTTTCAAAATTTAGGAAATTACTTTCAAAATTTCCTTTAAAGTCACTTTAAGCTAAGTAATTATCAATTTGTACCATGCATATTTCTTTTTTAAAAAATTAGACAACCATTTTCATTTTCTAGTATTCTCACACTTCTCAAATTTTCTGTAATTTCTCAAAAATCTATCAGTCTCACTTGAATGTATCCAAAAGGGCTCTTCGTATTATAAGAAAGTAGTTTATCCTGATCCCCAGGCATTGACTGATTTAACATAGAGTAATTCTCGAGAGTTTTCTTCGAATTGGAGGCACTTGAAGTTTGAAGCCACTTCCAAGGTTAGCTGTTATCTATGACGTTTGAAGTCGTTCCACCAAGAAAACATGACATCTGTGTTTGAGCTACTTAGGTTAATACACAACTCACCTTTCCCATTCAAGGACCCAAGTTGGGCAAATAACTATCCTAACATGGAGCAGACACCCACCTGCAGAACCACCCAGCCAGAGGCACCACTGTCAGTCTCTGCCCTTGTGCAACAAAGCAATCTCTGCATCTTCAGGAATGCATTTATTCCCCCCAAAAGTACATTCAGGGAATGGTATTTTTGCATCCTTAAACATGAAGTAATTCTTTTTCAACCTTGATCCTGAAAACATGATTTTATTTCTCTGTCCTATTCTTCCCTCACTCTGGCATTGCATTACATTCTACCTACCTGCTCTTTGTGGAGTCCTCAGTTTTAGCATTTTCAGCTGAGTGCAATATTTCTTATAATATTTAACAGTAAGATGCTATCACTTCAGATATTTTTCTGAACATGTAAGCTTTGTTTTATACATAATAACTACCTTAATTTTCACAGCATCCATTGGAGTATCATCTTCTCATATATAACTAAAAAAGAGAAATTAAAACATAGGACAGAATGATCTGCAGTATAGAAGGCAAATAAGTCCTCAGATAATCTGGAGAATTAGGTTACACTTTACACTTTAGAGCTCCTTGTGCTGCTATAGCCAGCACAGCAAATCTGTTTGTTTCCAGCTCTGTGCAATACCATCACTTAGGACTCAGCAAGGCACACCCAGCTCTGTCAACACACGTGAAACAGCTTCCTTGACCCTGGGAATCTATGAGTGGCCAGGAAGCCAGACAAGTTCAGTGGAGCTGGAGGAAGGCCTACACAGCCCTGGAGTGAGCTTGGAGTACATTAGCCATGACACTTTAAAGTTGTCTAGACAAGGAAACACATTTTTCCCATATCTGAAATTACTTAGAGAGCAAATTTCCTAAATTCAGAAGATATATCCTTTTAAAAGGCAAAGGTGTTTTTAAAAGTTCTTAATGTCCCCAGTACAACAATATGACAAATTTGGTAGACATTTGAGTAACAATTGCTTATGAGTAGGATTTTCTGAAAAATAAATATTTATAAAGGTTGTCATTTTAGGACTGATTTTTAATAGAAAGGGAAAATATAACTCTTATATTTTATCCAACAGAACCTTGACATTAGTAGTGAGTTCAAAATAATTTCATGGAAAAAGCAGCTGGTGACAAAACTTGTCAGTTAGGACATAGGTTTCACCATTTTTCAGCTGAGATGGGATAAAATCCTATCACTCTCACCCCCCCTTTGCCTTCCCTATTTCTCGCTTTACCCTCTTCTTCCCCTTAATTCTTGCTAAACCAGCTTGCTAGATCCACAAAGCACAATCAAGAGGGGGGGAAGGGAAAGGGCATATAATAGTTTAGGGACGTTACTAATATTTAACAATAGTTTAAGAGTAGGTAAAATAAATAGCCAAAGATTAATAATAAATGATAAACAATAAAAAAGCATTGGACATTAAGTGTGATTTTAAGGTAAGTATAAGAGTGTAGGAAATTGTAAAAGGGAAGTGGAGATAGAGGCGCCAAGAAGTCTGGGCTGCAGAAGTGGACCCCCACTTCTCCCATTTACTCTCCACAACCGCACCATACTGAGATGCCCAACAAGCCCGACCAGACCTGATGGTAGAAAGATACTGTTGGAAGAAATGACTAAGACCAATGTGACTAATGTCTGTCTGTTTCTCACGTGATCAGAAAATTGCTGAAGCAGGTATTGTTTAAATATTTATAGGGTGTACAGAGAGGTAGATGTGTGGAGCAGAATAGAGAACCAAGAGATGAACCAGCTACTTACCGTTCTATGATCTTTGACAAGCCAATTAGCTTTTTTGTTTTCGTGCTTTCATTAATTTTCCTTAAAGCTTCTTCTCTGTGTCTCTCTTTTCATGTAACTCAATTTTACATTTATAAGCTTATGATTTGACTTGTACTTTAACAGTGGATATTTTTAAATCTTCTGATTAAAGTTGTTCCTTGCTGTCTGCTGGCATGGCTCCCCCCTTTCCTCAGCTCATTGTCTCCCCTTTAACCTCTTGCTCCTCAAAATTACTGGGAGTAATTTTTGTCTTAAGATTTCTTATGTTTGCTGAAACAAGTCTTTGTATATGAATTCTTCATTGTATTCAATAAATTCTTTTCCTTTCTTTTTATGCATAAAAACCACAGGTAGTTTTGAAATAAGTTTTTTGAAGTCATTTTTTTGTAATAATTCTGTCAGTTCAATTTTATCCAAGAAACATTTGGTAAGAATTTGAGATAATAAACTGAAACAAATTCTGTATTTCACAAGATTCTTTTATCAAATTTGCTTTAATTGTTGATCATTGGACAATATTCTCTCTCACTTTTTGGAATCCCACTATGCTAGCATGGAGTGTCTCTGGCTCCAAAGGTTTCCAGGCCCCAAACTTTGCCTTGAATGCAACACTTTCTGCACAACCAGTGGAGGTTATTTGTGTTTATTGATCTGACTCTGGTCGATGACTGCCTAATTAACTCTAGATTTTGTTTCACCTGCTTTCTTTTTCACTTTTGGGATGCTTCTCTGAGAAAAAAAGAAAAGCAGCAAAGTCCAAACTTTAGGGGAGAAAAAAAGAGTGTCTCAGTAGCCGAATGTGGTGCCATCATTCAATTCTAGAACATTCTGCAGCGCTCATCCAGGCCTGCTTTGAGATTCCCAAATTCTTTTTGTTTTACCTTGCTTGTTTTGCATTCCCATTTTGATTTGAGTTCTTCACCTTATAGAAGTAACATTGACAGAAACTTTCATACTGTTAGACACATGGGGAAGTCTACATTGGCTGTAACATTCTCTCTTATTTTTGTCCAAAGTTTACAGTTTCAGGTAGACTATTTATAACATGCATTTGGGCTATTTCCTTATTTAATTAAACACTTTTTTTTTACTCGATTTGTGCTACAATAACAAAATTACCCAGAAATATTATTAATAACAATATTACTGGGTAATTTATAAATAATTGAGATTTTTTTCTGCACATAATTCTTTAGGCTGGGAGTCCAAGCCAGGTGCCATCAGATGCCAAGCCTGGTTCACTCTCTCTGCCACACGTGTGGTACTTTGCTGTTGTCTCATAAGCAAAAAGGATGATGGCTGTGCCTGTGTCCTCATGTGGCAGGGGCAGCCCTTTCACTAACACCATTCTGTGGGCAGAGCCCTTGTGTTCTAATCACCTTGTATAGGTCCCACTCTGTTGCACTGGAAAGTAAGTTTCAATATGAATTTTGGATAAGGTGACCAGATGTCCTGCTTTTGGCGGGACAGTCCCAATTTTTAACAATTTGTCCCGCATCCCACAGTGTTTTAAAAAAGTCCCAATTTTTGGAAAGAATGCACGAACAGCCAGAGAACAGGAAGGGAATATATGGTTTTTGGCTGCCATGTGGCTATTTCGCCAGAATATGAGGTTTATATTATTTTTGTTAATTTTATAATGTTAAACCGTAATAATAACAAATAATTGTTGAGAAGTGATTATTGAGAACTGCTTATCAAAGTTTGCATTGTTGTCAGGCCCTGCCTGCCCCACACCCCGTCAATGGTGTCCTGCTTTACCAATGTTAAAATCTGGTCACCTTAATTTTGGAGAGACATAATCATATAAGCCATAGCATTGTTTTCTTGCTTTTGTGATTTTTAAGAGGAGAAGGTAATACAGTAAAATGATCTGATTCACTTGCGACCTTTGCTAAAAGAATCTATTTTTTTTTTCTGAAATGTTTGCAAAGACATGAGTCATTAGAAACACATGCTTGATGAACGTATTTTTTCTCTATAGTTCACAAAGTTGTCACACAATCCTCAGTCCCTCCTTGGAAGCATGCATCAGCCTCAATTATGTTCAAGGTGTGTTATATGGAAATATGAATGAGCATGTCCATATCAAGTTTAGTTTTATGAAACTATTTTTTAATAAGTTCTGTTTCTAGCCGCATGCTTTCTCCTTGACTGTGTTATTTCTGAAGTTTATCCAGGCAACAGACAGAAAATTTACTTGTGCTGACTCCTTTAATCTCTAATTCCAATAAAGTAAACCAAGGTTAGTGAGTTTGTGACATGGGTTGGCGATGACCGAGGAATGTGTGGAGAGCCCAGACTCCTTCTCTCTACCTCCAGAAGGCTGTGCACTAGCTGGGGCCTGAACGTGAGTGGAAATGGTAACAGCCATGTCATCTCTGCAGTAATGACAGTGACAAGAGGCTGCTATTGAAGGTTCCTCTGACTTAATGTTGTAGAGAGAAGTCAATGTAAAGCTTAACTGCATAGGAATTTGCCTATTTTCTGTTCACAAGTTTAATTTAATTTCAAATTTATATAAAGGTACACATTTTTAGGTTACAATGTTCTCACTTCCAAGGTAAAGTTCAAGTTGTAGAAGAGCCCTTTGCCCAAGGAGTGTGCTGGACAACCTCACAATGTGACATTAGGTGAGATCTCTCCCAGTGCCCTCCCTCCTCCCTCTCATTGCCTTTTGCCTTCCCCTTGCTATACTGCTTTTGTGTTTTATTGTTCACATGAGTATGTAATTGTTTATATACTGGTTTCATGTTAGTATTAAGTACATTGAATATTTCTTGAGATAACTTTACTAAGAAGAATGTGTTTCAACTCCATCCAGGTAAATGCGAAAGATGTGAAGTCTCCATAATTTCTTATGGTTGAATAATATGCCATGGTGTACATATGTCACAGTTTGTTAATCCATTCATGGGTTGATGGGTATGTGGGTTGTTTCCACAACTTGGTCCTGGCAATTATGAATTAAGCTGCAGTAAACTTTCTGGTGCAAATGTCTCTGTGGTAAAATGCTTTTTGTTCTTTTGGGTAGATACCTAATAATGGAATTGTGGGTCAAGTAGGAGGTCAATTTTTAGTTATTTGAGAATTGTCTATACTTCTTTCCATAAAGGTTGTTTTGGTTTGCAATCCCACCAACAGTGTAGAAGTGTTCCCTTTTCTCTACATCCACACCAGCATCTGCCACTTTGGGAATTTGTGATGTGGGCTAATCTTACTGAAGTTAGGTGATATCTCAAAGTGGTTTTGATTTGCATTTCTTTGATGATTAAAATGATGAGCATTTTTTCATATGTTTGTTGGTCATTCACCTGTCATCTTCAGAGAAGTTTTTGTTCAAGTCTCTTGCCCGCATAGAAATGGGGTTGTTTGCTTTTTTTTCTGTTATTTAATTTAAGTTCTCTGTAGCCTGTAGTTATCAGGCCTTTGTCAGATTCATGAAAGATTCAGATAACATGCAAAACTCTTCTTCCATTTCGAAGGTCTCCTGTTTGCTTTGCTTATGGTGCCCTTAGCAGTGCATAAGCTTTTTAGTTTCATCAAATCCCTGTTGCTTATTTTTAGTCTTGCTACAATTGCGGGGGGGGAGGTATTCTTCTTTTCCCAGGCCAATATTTCCAAGTGTTTTCCCCATACTCTAATCCAGAAGTTTTATTTTTGTGTGTCTTAAATGTAAATCTTTTATCCAGTGAGAATTAATTTTTGTTAATGGTTAGAGATGTGGGTCTAATTTCAGTTTTCTGCATGTGGTTAACAAGTTCTCCCAGCACCATTTGTTAAATAAGGGTTCTTCTCCTCAGCATATGCTTTTGTTAAGCTTATCAAAGTCCAAATGGTGACATTTGGCAGGTTTCATCTCTAGGTTCTGCATTCTATTCCACAGATTTACGTCTCTATTTTTGTGCCAGTACCATGCTGTTTTGATTGCTATAGACTTGTAGTATAACCTGAAGTCTGGTAACATGATGCTTCCAGATTTGTTTTTATTTCTAAAAATTGTGTTGACTATGTGGAGATTTTTTGGTTCCATATAAAACAAAGTACTATTTTTTCGCTTTCTTGAAAGTATGACACTGGTGCTTTGATGGAGATTGCATCTGTAGATTGCTTTGTATAGTATCGACATTTTAACAATGTTGATTCTTCCCAGCTATGAGCATGGTATGTTCAATGTAATTTTCATCCTTTCTCTGTTTTAAAAAATTGAGGGCTGCTTACTCATATTTGTGTCTATTCTGGTATTTCTATCTCCCTGTTTATTCTCTTAGAATTCTCTTTTAAATATGTGTCCCTCACTCTACTGTCACAGAGTAAGGGAAAAACTAGAGACCCAAACTATTTGCCTAAAATTCCAAGCAATGGAAGACATGACAAATGAACAGTACCAGACATGTGGAGAAGGAATGCCTTTACTCACAAAAGTTCTTTTCAATTGTTTGTACCCTCAATCTGAAATTTTTTTGCAAGTTCTTTTCAAGCACCTTGGTTTTGCCTCTGATAGTATCAGTTTTACACAGTGAAAGTGTGTGTCTGTGACTACAGACAAAGAATCTGGGCAATCCTCCTGCCTCCTGAGGCACCCTGGTAGCTTCTGGGAGTGTGAAGCCACTTCTTTGTGTGAAGTGAGCCTTCCACCGGCATTGCTTTGAACACCAAAAGCCACTCCCTCCTCAACCCTCACTGTAGCACCCTTCGGACCATGGCAGGGAGGCATTGTCTCTGTTAGCAACTTCTGTGTACCACTTGCCGTAAATTGTTACTTACAAGTTTATCTGGAGATCCTTACCTCATGTCCATGGCTGAGGCTGGAATATAATGACTGTGAGAAAGAGACCTATTAGCTGTCATCTGCTATTTCTCTTGCTGCTATTTTTCTTGTGTTGTCTTCAAGGATATCTGTTCCAAAAATAATTTGAAGTAATTTTCTCTGCTGCATGTAAAACAGGGAAATGCATGTCTCCTGCTGAGTTCTTACAAGGGAGTGCAGCCCCCACCCACCCATTCTTTTTTCCTTGAGATTCCAATATTTACACACAACAAATTCATAGAAATTTTCATACAATCCTTTGCTTGCTCTTGAGAGGAAGTAAAAAGGTAACCCAGGGTGTGCATAGAACAGGAAAATCTGGAGACTGCCTTTATAAATTTTTATTCACAAGAAGAAGAGCGCATCAGTGAGTCAGACTGATAACTAAGAAACCTAGGAAACAGGAGGGCATTCTCAGAGGCAGGAAGGAGTGATGGAAACTGTTGAGCTGCAGGTGAGGAGTTCCTCTTATCTGCCAGAGGGGCTTATCTACAGGTTCCCTTCCCAAGACAATAGAAAAAGGATTTCCCTGGCTCTGTTTCCTTGGGGACCTAAAGGGAGACAGAAACCCTGGAGAAATGCTGCTTCCCCACCCTCCCCAGCTGGGTATGCCAAAGAGGATGAAAAACACCAGTGAGGAACAGTAGTCAAGCAAGCATGTTTGCTGGCACACGCCAAAGGTTTATGTAACTCAGCATGAACTCATCAAGGGAAAGACAAAGTTCAAGAGAATTTGAGGAACGGGGCTATCGAGGGATGCTGAAATGCCATTGCTGTCTAAATTCCAAAACGTGTTCTGTTTCTACACGGAACTAAGACTCTAGCTAGTAAGGTCATTTCCTCCAGCAGACTCTAAAACGAGGGTGACCTTCGTGTTTATAGAGATTAGCTTTTAACCTGGTAGGGCTGTAAAATATCCAGACTTAGCTGAAGACTGTTAGTTAAAAATACCTAATCTAAATAGTACAATGGAGTCAAGTCGAGCCGGAGTATCAGAAAGGCTCAAATCAGCTTACGGGAAAAGCCCTTCTCATTCTCATGTCTGAGTGCAGAAGAGAGTAATGCATAAATAAACACAAATAAAGACAGACCCAGAGATGGAAGCCGTAATTATTGCTTTATTTTCAAATTTGGGCTGACTTCCCTCCTGACTAAAGCCATGGGAACATCCCACCTCAGGACCTGGGGCAACACAAACCATGGTGCCAAGATCGCTGGCTATTTAAGGCCACATCCTTTTAGCAAAAGCCATTTGCAAAGCAAAAAATTTATTCTCATATAGTTCCATTATCCCTTCAAGTTTTCTGTGTGATTTAAGATAGAAATTTTACCTGTTGCTCTGGCTGAGAGCAGTGGAGCACCGCTCAGAATGAATCCTACGAGGCAGCTTTCCTTTTCAGTCCATTGCATATCTTTGAAAAACAGAGGTTTCGGGGAAAAATACAAGCAAGACATTGGAATTGGGGATAGGAGTGGTCTCTGCCACCCACGGCTGATTCTCTCAAGAGGGGCTGTCTCTGTCACCCTTTGGCACCATTTCCCAGGAATAGAGACCCCGGGGCCCAGATTTAACCCTTGTCTGGTGGTTCTAGCCTTTTCATTGTTCCTACATGCAGACAACATTTCAAATTCCTCAGCTTTGGGGGAGGAGTATTGCAACCTGATGAGAAATTGATTGTGGGCTCACTGAGAGCCGGGTCTGATTCACATATTTTTTCCTCCTCACTGGTTGGCAGCAGACACAGGAAGCATCGACTCACTAAGAACTTGCAAAGTTAACATCTACTTTTTGCTGGGATCTTTCTAGGAGCTTGTCTTACAGAATGCGATCTCTGCTCCCGTGGATTTTACATTCCAACAGAGGGACATAGATGAGTTATAGAGCATATTTCAAGGACACAAATGCCATAGAAATTAAAAATAAAAGTGCAAAGCAGGGAAGAGGGATGAGAAGACCCACTCAAACTTTAAGTAAAATGGGAAAAGTGGACCTCACTGAGAAACTTCAGATAAAATGGATGGTATGTGATGGGAAACTTTGTAAAGATGAAGGGGCACGCAGTGATGACGTCAGAGGAAAGAGCTCTGCTGGCAGAAGGAGCTCAGAGCTCAGTGCTGACCTGTGTGGGGCATGTGGCAGGACCAGTGGGGAGGGGGCGGCCAGAGAGGACTGAGCTGGCGGGGACAGGAGGGGATGCTGGAGCAGTGGCCCACAGGACATGTGGCTTCACCGAACATTGTGTGATTTGGACATCTGAGTTAAGTGGGAATCACTGCAGGGTTTTTATAGAACAGTGGTATGGTGTGGATCTATGTCACAAACACTCACTGCTGCTCTGTGTGTGGTAGAGATGGGGAGATGGGAGGAGAGTGAGGCCTGGAGGGAGACCGTCAGTAATCCAGTGAAGTCCAAAGAGAGTTTCCAGCAAGTCACCAGGTACTTGAAGGCAGCATCTCACACGGATGTCTGAGATTGAGATATGAATTATATAGTCAGGAAATATTTCTTCCATATAAGTTTGGTACTGAGAAGAAGGAAAAGCCTAAATCCAGTTAAACTTCATCTCGTTGTAAAACAAAAAGTACCTTAGGACCAGTACGCGTGGGAGCGAAGACACACCCTTCTTGCTTTCACAATCCTTTCCATTTACTTCAAAAATATTTTTAAGTGGTCATTAGGAATAATTTTTGCTAAGTTCACATTCATCTGTTATTCAGAATTTTCAACCTACAGTCATGTCAACAACCTAAGTGCATAAGTGTGATTGGGTCTGAGCTTACCATCACAGGTTACTTCCTTCAGCACCAGCTTCCTAACTACCTCTGTTTATTCTATTGATTATATATTTATCAGACCAAAATAAACACTATGTGGTTATTTCCTTGGAAAAGTTAATCTAAGGTGATGGATATTCTACTGCTAAGTCTGGTGAGATTGCAGATACTGAGCTCAAAGTAATGGAAAGCAAGAAAGTACAGCAGGCCCCATCTTATCGGCTGCACGGTTTTCACAATTTGCTAACAAAAGTTCTCCTCCTGATCACAGGCCAGCACTCGGTGCTGTGATCTGCACACATCGGCAATCGGAGGCTTAAGCAACAACTGGAGAATTTGGCTCCTCAAAAAACAAAAATTCCTTCCAAACTGTAAATCCTCATTTCCCTGAGTGTGGTGAGGGTGTATCCTCACCGTGTGACATTGCCAGGTGCTGTCCAGGGCAGACAGGCAAGTTTCTGTGTCTATGACAGCACCCACCATCTCTGGAAACCGTCTCAGGAACCCCAGACCCGAGTAACAGTGAATTGCCAGAACCAAGAGCAAACAAAGGGGTGAGACGTCCTGTCTGGAAGGCGAGCTTGTCCAAGGAAATGCTGGCGGTGACATTCTTTTCTATGCAGAGCAGGAGTGCTTTGTTTCTGAAAAGAGCTTAGTGCTTGAAATTTTCTTTGAGCAGAATGTTTGAAATCAGGCATACTGGAGTGGCAAATAAGGCAAAACCATTCTCCACATGTAGAAAAATCAGCAGAAGCTTTCAAACATATGAGTTATGAAATGACACAGCTGGGGTTCTTTGTAAGCAGCGTGTCAAGTTATTACTCAGAGCGCTGAAGATGTGGTTTGGCTCCTGCTACATTTCTCTGAAAAGTCTTTGGAAAACACTGAGTGGCGGTGTTGAAAATGTGGAGAGAAACAAAAACTGGTATATGCTTTGCAAGCAGGTGTTTCCCTGCCTTTTTTGAAACTTCAGTCTTGGATATTAGTCAAAATTATATTTGAGACACTGACACAGCCTAATTCTCAAGGTTCTGTCAGCCCTTATGGGCCCTGCACAGGCAGAACGTGGCAGTACAGCATGGTGGAGGGAATCCACGACATGGGATCTAGAGGACTGGACTCTGGCATGTGTTCTACACGTTCCTCATTAAGAGAAATTAATTTCCACAATTTAAAAAGTGGGTTAATAAGAACACATGCCAAAAGTATAAGTATTTTGTGTTAATTGAGAAAAAGTGTGTGAAAATTTCTTGTTAAAATGTGATCTCTCATACCCACTAGTACAACTACAAAAAATAAACAGACACATTCTGTCTGAACAGATTCACAAGAATCTGAACCCTTCTACACTGCTGGTAGGAGTGGAAAATGGTTCAGCCGCTGTACATACAGTTGGGCAGTTCCCCCAAACAACTAAAAATAGAATTATCCTATGATCCAACAATTCCACTTCTAAATATATAACCAAGAGAATTGAAATCAGGGTATCGGCAAGATATTGGCTCACCTATGGTTATAGCAGATACTCATAATGACTGCAGTGCAAGCATCCATAGACAGAAGAAGAGGAAGCAAAACTTGGCGTGTGCTTACAGTGGGCCAGTACTCAGCCGGGAGAGGGTGGAAATCCTGGCATATGCCACAACATGAGGAAAGCTTGAGGACCTCATGCTAAGTGAAAGAGACAGCCGCAAAAAGAAAAATATGGTATTTTTAGGCACATCAGTGGACACAGAAAGCAGAATGACAGTCGCCAGGGGCTGGGGAGGGAAGGGTGGAAAATCTCTGCTTGGTGGAGCAGAGCTTCAGTTGGGGATGATGGAAATTCTGGAGGTTGATCTGGTATGATGGCTGCAAAGCAGTGCAGAAGGACTCAATACCACCAAGCTGTACTTGTAAATAATAGTTAAGATGATACATTTTAAGTTATGTGGATATTCATACAATAAAAAATCAGATCAATGAACTAAATATATGGTGATACATGTCAAGATGTTAGTTCTCAATAACTTGATCTGTACAGTTTAGTGCAATCCCAGCGACATCCTAGCAAGATATTCTGCATATACTGACAAACTGATTCTCAGTTTATATAGCCAGACAAAGGACCCAGAATTGCCAACACAATTTTGAAAGAAGGGATCAAAGTTGAAGAACTGACGCCACCCACCTCAAGACTTACTATAAATCTGTAGCAATCAAGGTTGTGGTATTGGTGAAAGAACAAACAGATAAAAGGGACAGAACAGAGTCTATAAAATCCCACATTGATACAGCCCATAAATAGACCCACGTCGCTGTAGTTAACGGATCTTTGACAAAGAAGCAAAGGCAAAGAATGGAAAAAATAGTCTATTCAACAAGTGGGTTTGAAACAATTAGATATTCACAGAAAAAAATTAACCTAGAAACAGACCTCACATTTTTCACAAAAAAATTAGCTTACAATAGATTAGAGACCTCAGTGTCAAATTCAACACTGTAACACTCCTAGATAAATTCTTGGTGGCCTTTGGTGTGGTGATTGCTTTTTCGATAGGACATAATGGCACGATCTCTGAGATCAAGTATGACCGTTCAAACCTCCATTAAACACACTGTCAAGAGAATAGAAAGACAAGCACAGATGGGGAGAAAATATTTGCCAGAGCAAAATTTGATGAAATCATCTTATCCAAAATATATAGGGAACTTTAAATACTCAACAATCTGAAAATGAACAGCTTGATTAAAAAATGGGCCAGTAACCTTAGCGGTTATCTCACCAAAAAAGATATACAGATAGGAAATAAACACACAAAAAAGGCTCCACATCAGAAGTCATCTGGGAAATGCAAATTAAAACAAAAATGAGATACCACTGTGGACTTACTGGAATGGCCAGAATCCCAAACACTGACAACACCAAATACTATTGAGAGTGTGGAACAACCGGACCCTCGTTTATCACTAGTGCAGCTCAAAATGATCCAATCACTTTGGAAGAAAGGTTGGTGGTTTCTTATAAAACTAAACATAGACTTACCAGTCAATCCCACAGTTGGGGTCCTTGTTGTAAACCTAAAGGAGCAGAAAGCTCATGTCCATGTGAGGCATGCACGTGGATGCTCGTGATGGATTTACCCACAACTGTCTACACGTGGAAACAACCAAGAATATTCAGCAGTAGGTAAATAGATAAACTGAAGAACACCCAGACAAAGGAATATTATTCAGTGCCAAAGTACAACATAAGAAGTACATAGCAAGGTCTGACAAGTAAGTTCACAAACTCATCCTAGACAAAGTGCTACGTTCCTCGTGCAGTCACCTTTGAAATCCTCCCGTTGGGAAGCTGTGCACCAGCGCCAGGGCCTAGTCCACCCTTCAAAGCTATTTTGAACTCTTTTTCGGAAATGACCATCAGAGCTGCTGTCCAAGGCCTGACAGTTAAGCTTGTGACCTTGCCACCCTGTGCTTTCACTGGCAGCACTGTAGATCAACTCAGTAAGGTCTCATGAGTGTGTGCACCAGTGTGTCACAGCTGTGCTCATGCTGACGTGTGGCAGTGTCTCCCTGGGTGACACACATTGTTGTTGCATGTTTTTGTGTGCCATGTGACAACAACTCTGATGGTCATTCCAGAAAGAGAGTTTCAAAATTGCTTTGAGGGGTGGAGTAAGCACCAGCATTGGTACATAGCTTCCCAACAGGAATACTTTGAAGGTGACTGTTGTCATACTCAGCAGTGAGGTGTGTGGCACTTTTTCCAGGAAGAGACTGTGAACTAAATTGTCAGATCTAATATCATAAAATCTAAGAATCCATTTTAAAAATGCTATATACAATGTGATTCTAATTATGTAACATCTGAAATAGGCCCAGTGAATGAAACAGTTAAACTTTCTGGGGTTGAACCAGGGTATAGGGGAAAGAAGGGATGAACAGTTGGAGTGGAGAGGTTTTTCAGGGCAGGGAGATGATACCATCTTGGTAGAAATTTGACCTTAAACCTCTGTGCAAATATATGGGGTTTACAGCTCCATGAGTGAATCCTCACGCCCACCAGCATTCAGGTCGTGAATCACAGCACGTGCGCTTCTCCTGGAAGGATTATTGGTAATGAGGGAATTGCATACATGGAGACAGGATGTATGTGGGATATTTCCACTTTCTGCCCAGTTTTGCAGTGAAGCTAGAACTGCTCTAAAAAGAAGCGTCGGCTTAAAAAAAATGACAAAATTATTATCAACTCTTAATGACATCATAGCTATTGTGCATCATTGCTCAGAACCTTCTGAACATCACTGAAAATAGGAACCAACACATTGTTACTGTTATTGAATCAGAAAGAATGAAGAAAGCTCAGAATCTCTGAGGTGCAAGGGGTCAGGGTTGAAAAATAGCAAAAATGGAAGGATAGAAAAAAATAACTGATGACTATGACCCCCAATTAGATCTGCTTGGCCATTAAGGTCAAAGGAAAGAAAGTGCACTGAGGACGTTGAAGAAGGTGAAGAGGAATTTTAAACTTACAGACATGGGGTCATGGTATTTCTGTTTTAGAAATAGTTGCATTTGCTCTACTAAATAAATTTAATTTTCTTTAAATTTATTGCTTATAATAAGCACGATTTATACAGGATAAATGATTAAGTAGATATATAATAAAATAGAGCAAAAAGTATATGCTCTTCTTCTTCCATTTCTTTCAGAGTCTGTGAAACCTAATGTTTTCTAAAATATAGTCATTCATTTTTTAAGATTTTTTTCTGCTTAAAACTATTTGAAAGGAATCCTATTTATAAATAACAAAACATTGGTGATTCTGGGAAGATGGCTGACTGGTAGCAACCCTGGTCAGAGGCTCCTGAGCAAAGAAAGAAAAACTGGTTGGAATCAGAATATATGAAGCCAAAGACGGGGAGCTGAGCCCAGAAAGAAGTTCAGCAAGCTGTAAATCCAAGGAAGATCATTTAAGAACACAAAATACAGGTACAAAGCGGGTCCCAGAACTGCTTGCTAGAGCTGCCCGCCTCCCGCGGGTGGCGAGTGACCTCAGAGAAGTCCTCTGTGCCAGGAAGGCACAGAAAGACTTGGTAGAGCCTTGTGCACCCACACGGGTAGCAGCAGACGAGTTCCCCACTCCGGGAAGATGCAGAACTGCTTGCTAGAGCCGCGTACCCCACGGGCAGCAGAGGAGACCCCTGCTCTTGTGACTTGCTAGAGCCACAAGCCTCCCATGGGCAGCGGGTGGCCAGAGAGGAAGCCATAGAAGTACTTGCCAGAGCCTTGTGCACCCCCGTGAGTGGTGGCAGACGAGTCCCCCACTCTGGGAGGACCCAGAACTACTTGCTAGAGCTGCGCAACCCATGGGCGGCAGAGGAGACCCCCGCTCCAGGGCTCTGGGCAGGTCCAGAACTGCTTGCTAGAGCCACAAGCCTCCCAGAGGTGGCGGGTGGCCAGAGAGGAGTTCCCCTGCTCCCTGCAGGCACAGAAGTACTTGCTAGAGCCTTGTGCATCCCCACAGGCGGCGGCGGATGAGTCCTCCACTCTGGGAAGACCCAGAACTGCTTTCTAGAGCTGCACAACCCACGGGTGGCAGAGAAGACCCCTGCTCCAGGGCTCTGGGAAGGTCCAGAACTGCTTGCTAGAGCCGCAATCCTCCCATGGGTGGCGGGTGGCTGGAGAAGAGTTCTCCTGCTCCAGGCAGCCACAGGAGTACTTGCTAGAACCTTGTGCACCCCCGCAGTTAGCAGCAGATGAGTTCCCCACTCTGGGAGGGCCCAGAACTGCTTTCTAGAGCTGCATGCCCCTCCCTGCTCCAGGGTTCTGAGTGGGCGCAAAACTAGGTGCTAGAGCCACACACCTCCTGCAGATGGCGGGTGACCACAGAGTACTTCCCCTGCTGTGGGTAGCCACAAAACCAATTGCTAAAGCCTTGTGCACCCCCGCAGTTAGCAGCAGACGAGTTCCCCACTCTGGGAGGGCCCAAAACTGCTTACTAGAGCCGTGTGCACAATGGGCAGCAGAGTAGATCCCTGCTCCAGGGCTCTGGGCGGGCACAGAACTGCTTGCTAGAGCCGCACACCTGCATGCGGTGGGTGGCCACAGAGGACTTCCCCTGCACTGGGCAGGCACAGAACCACTTGCTAGAGCCTTGTACACCCCCGTAGGTGGCAGCTGACGAGTCCCCTACTCTGGGAGGGCCCAGAACTGCTTGCTATAGCCGTGCACCCTACAGGCGGCAGAGTAGATCCCTACTCCAGGGCTCTGAGCGGGCACAGAACTGCTTGCTAGAGCAGCACATCTCCTGCAGGCTGCAGGTGGCTGTAGAGGACTTCTCCTGCTCTGGGAAGGCACAGAACTACTTGTTAGAGCCTCGCACACCCTGCAGGCAGTGGCAGAGGAGTCCCCCACTCTGGGAGGACCCAGAACTGCTTGCTAGACCTGCGCACCCCTCAAGTGGCTGAGGAGATCCCTGTTCCAGGACTCTGGGTGGGCCTAGAACTGCTTGCTAGTGTCACGGGTGTCCTGTGGGCAGTGGCAGAGGAGTCCTCCATTCCAGGCAGACCCCAAACAGCTTTCTAGAGACATGCACACCCCATGGGGGTGAGCAGAGGAGTTCCCTGCTCCAGGCACCTGTGCTGGGTGGGCCCAAAACTGCTTGCTAGAGCCACGTGCACCCTACAGGAGGTGGTGGAGTAGTCTTCCACTCTGGGTGAGACCAGAACTGTTTGTTAGAGCCACATGCATCCCACAGATAGAGGTGGAGGAGTTTCCCACTCCGGGCTCCCACACTGGGAGGGAGTAGATCGGCTTGCTAGTGCCGCAAACATCCAACAGGCCACGGTGAAGGAGTCCTCCACTCCCCCCAACTACTCTGGTGGGGCTGAACTAAGACTGATCTGGTCCCTCTTGTACCCTACACTACCACTGCCATTCCCCCACCCCCTGGCTGCTCCATGGTACTAAACTAGGACTGATCCGCCTACTACCGATCTCCTGCCCCCCCGGTTGCCCTGGCAGGCTGAACGAGGTCTAATCCGGCCACGCACACTCCTGTGCAGCTGCTGCCATTCCACTGCACCCCAGTTGCCCCAGCACCAGAGAACTGGGAGTAGACAACAGACACGCTCTGCCTGTCTCTTTGGGCAACCAGAAGAAGCCACCAACTCAACAGTTCTGATAAGGCCTCCAAACAAGGTAAACTCAGAATGGGGCGGAATCAGGGGAAAAACTATGGCAACTCGAATAACCAGAATAGATCAACTTCCCCAAGGAAAAATGGGGCAGACGTAATTGAAGACCCCATACACAAACAAATGGCTGAAATGTCAGAAATTGAGTTCAGAACGTGGATAGAAAATAAGATTAACAGAATGGAAGAAAAGAAGTAAGTAGAAGTTCAAGAAAATATTCAAAAGATTTCTCAAGAAATTATTCAAAACATTTCTCAGAAATTATTCAAAAGATATCTCAAGAAATCATTCAAAAGATGGATCAAGAACTCAACAATTTCAAAGATAAAATGATCAAAGATTTTGAAACACTGAAACAAGAGGTTGCAGCCCTCAAGGATCTGAAAGATACGGTGGAATCCCTCTGTAACAGAGTGGAACACGCAGAAGAAAGGATCTCTGATTCTGAAGACAAAACTTTTGAAGAAGCCCAGGAATGAAAAGATCAAAAGAAATGGAGAGCAAAAATGGATCTCACTCTCAGAGAGCTCTCGGATAATTCGAAGAAAACCAATATTCACCTTATAGGAATCCCTGAAGGTGATCAAGTTGCTTCACAAAACACTGAGACTCTTCTTCATGAAATTATGAAAGAGAACTTTCCAGACATGCCAAGAGATTCTGAAATTTAGATAGCAGATAGTTTCAGAACCCCAGGACATCTCAACCCAAAAAAGACATCCCCCAGACACCTCATAATTAACTTCATCAAAGTTAAGATGAAAGAGAAAATACTAAAAGCAATTAGATGTAAAAAAACCATAACCTACAATGGAAAGAGTATTAGGATGACTGTAGATCTCTCGGCTGAAACCTTTCAGGCCAGAAAAGGATGGCCATCGACTTTTAATCTCCTAAAACAAAATAACTTTCAACCCAGGATCCTGTATCCAGCTAAACTGAGTTTCATCTATGATGGAGAAATTAAATACTTTAACAACATTCACATGTTGAAGAAATTTGCCATAACTAAACCAGCTCTCAAGGAAATTCTCAAACCTATCCTTCATAATGACCAGTGTAATCCTCCACAACAAAAGTTAACTCACTCAGAAACTTTTGATCAAATTCCAACTTCTACAATGGTGAAAGGATTAAAAATATCTACTGGAATTTTGAGCAACTCGATGCCCAAAATTTTACCAGGCTTATCAATAATTTCAATCAATGTGAATGGCTTAAATTGTCCCCTAAAGAGGCACAGATTGGCTGATTGGATACAGAAACTCAGACCTGACATCTGCTGTATTCAAAAATCGCACCTTACTTTAAAAGATAAATATAGACTCAGGGTGAAGGGATGGCCATCTATATTCCAGGCAATTGGAAAGCAGAAAAAAGCAGGTGTTAGAATTTTATTCACAGATACAATAGGGTTTAAACCAACAAAAGTAAGCAAAGACATGGATGGCCACTTTATATTTGTTAAGGGTAATACTCAATATGACAAGATCTCAATTATCAATATCTATGCACCCAACCAGGATGCACTTCAATTTATAAGAGATACTCTAATAGACATGAGCAATTTGATTTCTCCCAGCTCCATCATAGTTGGAGATTTTAATACTCCTTTGGCAGTGTTGGATACATCCTCCAACAAGAAGCTTAGCAAATAAATTTTAGATTTAAACTTAACTATTCGCCATTTGGATTTAACGGACATCTACAGAACACTTCATCCTAACAAAACTGAATACACATTTTTCTCATCAGCCCACAGAACATACTCCAAAATTGACACCTCTTAGGTCACAAGTCCAATCTCAACAAATTTAAAAGAACAGAAATTATTCCCTGCATCTTCTCAGACCATCATGGAATAAAAGTTAAACTCAGTAACAATAGGAATCTTCAGACTCATACAAAAACATGGAAGCTAAATAATCTTATGCTGAATGATAGGTGGGTCAGAGACAAGATCAAGAAGGAAACTATCAAATTTTTGGAACAAAGTGACAATGAAGCTACAAGTTATCAGAACCTCTGGGATACTGCAAAGGCAATCCTAAGAGGGAAATTTATAGCACTGCAAGAGGAAAGAGAGGAAGTTAACAACTTAATGGGACATCTCAAGCAACTGGAAAAGGAAGAACACTCCAATCCCAATCTCGGCAGAAGAAAAGAAATAACCAAAATTAGAGCATAATTAAATGAAATTGAAAATGAGAAAATATTCAACAAGATCCTAACAAACAGAATCCAGCAACACATCAAACAGATTATACACCACGACCAAGTGGTGAGATCCTTTGAGATCCAGTATCTCAAAGCTGGTTCAACATACATAATTCTACAAACGTAATTCAACACATAAACAAATTAAAAAACAAAGACCATATGATTTTTTTCAATTGATGCAGAAAAAGCTTTTGATAATATCCAGCATCCCTTCATGATTAGAACCCTTAAGAAAATTGGCATAGAAGGGACATTTCTCAAATTGATAGAGGCCATCTAAGCAAAACCATAGCCAATATCGTACTGAATGGAGTTAATTTGAAAACATTTCCATTCAGATCAGGAACAAGGCAAAGTTGCCCATTGTCTCCATTGCTCTTTAACACTGTAATGGAAGTTTTCACCATCGCAATTAGGAAAGAAAAAGTGATCAGGGTATCCATATAGGGTCAGAAGAGATTAAACTTTCACTCTTTGCAGATATTATGATTGTATATCTGGGAAACACCAGGGATTCTACTACAAAGCTCTTAGAAGTAATCAAGGAATACAGCAGCATCTCAGGTTACAAAATCAACACTCATAAATTGGTAGCCTTTCTATATACCAACAGTCAAGCTGAAAAAATAGTCAAGAACTCTACGCTGCTTACAGTAGTGCCAAAGAAGATGAAATATTTGGGAGTTTACCTAACACAGGATGTGAAAGATCTCTATAAAGAGAACTATGAAACTCTAAGAAAAGAAATAGCTGAAAATGTTAACAAACGGAAAAACATACCATGCTCATGGCTGGGAAGAATTAACATTGTTAAAATGTCCATACTACCCAAAGCAATATATAATTTTAATGCAATCCCTATTAAAGTTCCATTGTCATAATTTAAAGATCTTGACAAAATAATACTTCATTTTATATAAAATCAGAAAAAACCTTGAATAGCCAAGACATTACCCAGAAATAAAAACAAAGCAGGAGGAATCACACTACCAGACATCAGACTATACTATAAATCGATAGTGATCAAAACAGCATAGTACTGACACAAATACAGAGAAGTAGATGTATGGAACAGAATAGAGAACCAAGAGATGAACCCAGCTTCTTACCGTTATTTGATCTTTGACAAGCCAATTAAAAACATTGAGTGGGGAAAAGATTCCCTATTTAGCAAATGGTGCTGGGCAAACTGGCTGGCGACCTGCAGAAGACTGAAACTGGATCCACACCTTTCAGCAGTAACTAAGATAGACTCTCACTGGATTAAAGATTTAAACTTAAGACATGAAACTATAAAAATACTAGAAGAATGTGTAGGGAAAACACTTGAACAAATTGGCCAGGGCAAAATTTTATGAGGAGGACCCTCCCCGGGCAATTGAAGCAACATCAAAAATACACTACTGGGACTTTATCAAATTAAAAAGCTTTTGTACAGCCATGAATGCAGTAAATAAAGCAAGCAGACAGCCCTCAGAATGGGAGAAGATATTTGCTGGTTATGTCTCAAACAAAGATTAAATAACCAGAATCCACAGAGAACTCAAATGTATTAACAAGAAGAGAACAAGTGATCCAATCTCAGGGTGGGCAAGCGACTTGAAGAGAAACTTCTCTGAAGAAGACAGGCGTATGGCCTACAGATATATGAAAAAATGCTTACCATCCTTAATCATCAGAGAAATGCAAATCAAAACTACTTTGAAATACCATTTAACACCATTAAGATTAGCCTATATTACAAAATCCCAAAATCACAGATGCTGGTGTGGTTGTGGAGAAAAGGGAACACTTCTACACTGCTGGTGGGATTGCAAACTAATACATTCCTTTTGGAAAGACATCTGGAGAACACTTAGAGAACTAAAAATAGCCTGCCATTTGATCCTATAATTCCTCTACTAGGTATAGATCCAGAAGACCAAAAATCACACTACAATAAAGATATTATCAGAATATTCATTGCAGCCCAATTCATAATCACTAGGTCATAGAAGAAGCCCAAGTGCTCATCAACCCATGAATGGATCAATAAATTGTGGTATATGGATACCATGGAATACTGTGCAGCCATTAAGAAAGACAAAGACTTTACCTCCTTCATGTTTGCGTGGATGGAGCTAGAAAATATTCTTCTTAGCAAAGTATCTCAAGAATGGAAGAAAAAGTATCCAATATACTCAGCCCTACTATGAAACTAATTTATAGCTTTCATAGGAAAGCTATAAACCAATTTTAGCCCAAGAATATGGGGAAAGGGGAGAGGGAGGATGGGTAAAGGGAGAGTGATTTGTGGGATCACACCTATGGTGCATCCTATAAGGGTACATGTGAATCTCTCTAAATGTAAAATATGAATGTCTTAACACAATAACTAAGAAAATGACATGAAGGCTATCTTGACCAAGGCTATCTTGAAATACTTGAAAGTACTTCAAGGCTATCTTGAAATACTTGAAAGTATTTCAAATTGTATATAGAAACAGCACACTGTACCCCATTATAGTATTAATGTACACAGCTAAGATTTAATAAAAAATTAAATAAATAAATAAAAAGGAAATTAGAAAGAATAGAACTTACTATTATTTGTGATTTTGAAAGACTGAAGCAAATGTTATGGACATTGAAACATAACAATTATTCTTTAAATAAGGAAATGATACTCCATTGAAATACTAAAGTAAGCAGTCTTAGCTTCTTGGCCAGGCACAGTGGGGCATGCCTGTAGTCCCAGCTACTCCAGACGCAGAGGAGCACTTAATCCCAGCAGTCTGAAGCCTGTGCAAAAAAAAAAAAAAAAAAACCACCATAAGCAATCTGTTCTACCCCCTCACCTATCCACTTCCATAAACATTTCTAACTATGTGCAGAATAAATATTTGGAACTCTTTGCCTCAAAACATTATGCAATCTTAGGTTTTGGTCTTAAAAATACCGAAGCTGTTTTCTTTTTTCTTCTACTCCTGCATTTGACTTTTTGCAGCTTATCTTAAGAATTCTAAGACCTTGGTCAAATTTAGAATAAGGAATGAGGGCTGCCTAAGAAATGTCCATGAGCTACCTAACTATCTCATTTCAGCTAATTTAATAACAGAGTAAATAGGATGGAATGCAGATGTACGATTTGGTCTGTTTTTATTCTCTTGTTTTTGTGATAATGGCAACCAGTTTATGTACATGCAAAGAACCGCATTTTTTTCTTTCTTTTTTTTCTTTTAACAAAGGCATTCAGGGAGATACTAAATTCTTAAAATGTACAGTCCATGTGATTTTTGAATTGCTCTAGATACATAAACAAGTTTTGCACATTATCTGGCATAAAGAATAATACTATATCACATTTATGGACATTTTAAGGCAAGGTGGTGACAGACCTATTTACTTTGTCTTCAATAGATCACTGCAACACTCAGAATGAGATGCTTGGAAAATGTATTAACTTTCTTCTGTGGGGTCAAGTTATTAACCTCTGATGGCAGGGTGACAAATGTAACTCTCTCTTATGGTACAAAATGTAATATTTGCTTGTTTACTGCTTGCATATTCTAATCTAAATTTGAGATCATCCTTTCTGGACTATATTTCCACAGCTGTTAGTATATGGAAAGGCATAAACACCAAGGCCAAAGGCCTTTTGTGATGATTGTAATGTCTCTGAAGCTGGGTATATTATGGCCTTTCTTTACTTTCTAGTCATGGCTCAGATGTTCACAGTCATTTGCTCCAGCTATTTGCACTTAAATGAGGATAGCCTATGGAATGTGAACCCCAAATCTAAAATTCTCCAGCTCAGTCTGTCAAGAGTTGGGACATTGATTTGATACTGAAGCAGTGATTGTTTTTTCATCTTCAGGGCATAGACCTGAATCACAAACTTCATTTCATTGATTCACTCTCTTTCAGCTTGACAAATAAAAATTCCTTATCAGCCTCAGATTAATATACCACCCTGGAATTTTAACTCTATTCAGATAGCCACAAACATCCCCAAAAGGCATCTAAAGCAAAAGTTTTCATTCTTTCTGGTACCTATTTTCCTGTTGGTCAATGACTAGAGAACACAAGAGCTATTATCTAATAGTTCATGGTTTCCATCAATCATTAGAAAATAATTTTGAGGGCAGCGCTTGTGGCTCAGTGAGTAGGGCGCCAGCCCCAAATCCCGAGGGTGGTGGAGTCAAACCTGGTCCCAGCCAAACTGCAACAAAAAATAGCTGGGCAGTGTGGCAGGCACCTGTAGTCCCAGCTACTTGTGAGGCTGAGGCATTAGAATCACCTAAGCCCAAGAGCTAGAGGTTGCTGTGAGCTGTGATGCCACAGCACTCTACCAAGGGCAATGAAATGAGACTCTGTCTCTAAAAAAAAAATAAAAAATAAATAATTTTGAAATTTGAGTCAAGGTTATGTTGAGACATTTAAACAAACCTACCCCTAAAGTAATTCTAAAAATGTACAGTCCATGTGATTTTTAAATTTCTCTAGGTATGTGGTCAAGTTTTGCACATTATCTACTTGCTACTAAGTAGTATATCTTTTCTTAATTTGTTGTCATCCACAGGTTTATAATTGTCAATCATGATATAATGACACCTTCCCCTGTTAGGGAACAGAGAACACCATCAAATATAAGACATGACCATCATGCTGACTAAACTGAAACTCCTATAGTAAAGCATGCACAGATGTTTAATGTCTATAATACACAAATTACTCATGTATAGAAATAATATTACATGCCAAAAGATAGGCATTGAACTATAGATCACAAGAATCAAAGAATCAAAGAAAAGAAGGAGGAAGACCAGGAAGAGAAGAGAAAATAAGAGTTGGAATGGACCAGAGATGTTCCACGGATGAACTTGAGGTTGGAGGTTAAAAAAAAAAAAGGATTAGGATTAGAAATTTCAAGTGGAAGATAGGAAGATATGGGTGACTGCTTCAAACTAGGACAAGATAAGTTGAATATGGCTATGGAAAAGTAGACTAGTAGTTTCAATAAATTTTCCACTCAAGCTTGGACTACAGTTACAATTGTTGGCAAATGTATGTGTCTTAAATGGCGTATCAAGGACAGACTATAGCAAAATACCCCAGTAAGGGCTGAGAGAGAAAAAAGCACTGGGTAGTTAGTCAAGACACCCATAATGTGTGTGAATGTATAGCAAATAGCATTATCCTGAATATAAACAAAACAGAGAAAAATTTCAAATAGTTTTGGACCATGTGAGGCAGCTTTAGGCTTAGTGCTGCCAGGTAAAATAAAAAATGCAGAGAGAGGGCAAAGAGGAATTAACCATCCTTCTCCTGTTGTTCACTCTGTGTACAGAAATGGAAAAGGAGGCATGGGGAAGAAGAAGTGACGGGAGAGGTGAGGAAAGCACAGAACTAGGGGACTCTGGGGCCCCTGGTGGTAGGACTGCCACCAGCAGTAGAAAATCTCACACCAAAGTCAAGAGAGGTTGAATCTGCCACGATCTGAATTTTTCTTTACATTATACAGTCAACTTTGGCTTATTTCTAATGAACCTCTGCATAATTTTATTCCAGTGTTTGGGGGAGAATCTTCTTTGACATATTTAACCAAGAGGAAAATATGATCATAAATATCCAGGTTCAGTAGTTGCTAAGTAATTTGTACAAAAAGAGAATAAATCAAAGATATAACAGGAAATATATTTCCTAAGGATAAATAAAATACCATGAGACTTACAATAAGCATTTATTTTCACCATATTTTAAGTGAAAACAAGACATGTTTCCAGAAAAATGAAATGAGATCAATAGGAATGCATCAAGTATTTTTACCAATAATCTAAATCTATGAGACATAAGACATTCTTTGCTGATGAATTAAACTTGAACTTCCCCATGCAGACTTTTTAAAAACATAAATAATTTCCTTTTCCCCCCAGACACTGCAAATCTTGTAAATGTTCATTTGCCTGAATTGAAATGCAAAATAAAGGCAAGAAAAAAGTGCAAATGTGCTTTGAAATAGTAGCGTCAAAGCGGGGAGGGAAAGCTTTCCATTCCTGTCCCTCTCCTCTCCCACACATTTTCATCTGTCATATTGAAATAAATAAGAGAGCAAGGGTTTCTTTCTCCCCCAGTGCTGTTTGTGGTTAAGGAAACAATAAAGGATATTGTTACAAATAGGTAGGCAATATAATGAGAAAAAGAAGTGGCCTGTGGTCATAGCTGCAGCTGTGCAGGCAAGACATAAAGTTTTTAACGGTGTAAGAAAGCAGCTAGAAATACCCATTAAAGAATAAAGAGGTTTTTGACTGCTGCGTACAATAAGATTATTTGGAACATATTAGCTACCTCTAAGCTTAAAGTTCTGGGCCTAGTCTTTAAAGTTTATGAGTGATTTTTTTATTTACCTCTTTCTAAAGTGCTTTTTGCTTTAAGTCTGTTTTTCTTCTCTGCATATTTTTTCAATTTTTTTTTTTTTACAAACTATGTATTTTATATAAACAGCTTGGTGGAGAAAGTATGAAATTTTGACTTTTGCACAGATGAGACCCACACTGGTGGGATATGTACCACTACAGGGAGGTAGGACAAAGGCTTTCCCAATAATTCCCAAATGATTATGGTATTCAGTCTGGGATTAAGGAATTTAATGATCACGAGAATCGATTAAAATGCACTCAATTCAGAATTCATTGCCACAGTAGTGGTTGATTGTGTAGCACTATTCCAAACTCAGGAAATCAACAGGGAATATTATTGCAACAAAAAATAAGCACTCATTGGCCATATGACCAGAGCCTCAGAAGACAGAAATTATTTACTGAGCTGTGATTACATCTACTTCATGACTTCTTAATCACTAGAATTGGGAGATAAAGGAATGCAGAATGGTTAAGAGTGTAAAACACAGAATGAGAAGCCAGTACCTTCGCACTGGTAGCGGCAGTTGTTAATAACTTAACCTCTTCACACTGAATTTATTCTTGCAAAGGGATTAACGATGTTACTGGTATCATAGGCTTGTTTTAAGGATTGAATAAGTGAATACCTATTTTTAAATAAACTTTTTATTTTGGAATAATTTTGATATAGCCAAAAGTTGCCAAGATAGAGCAGAAATTTCTCCTATACCCCTATACCTCTCCTCTACTTCCTCTAGTATTACTCTCTTACATTATGTAGTGTATTTGTGAAAACTAAGAAACCAACTGGGTGCAGTGGCTCACACCTGTAATCCTAGCACTCTAGAAGGCGGAGGCCTGGCTCAGCACCCATGGCTCCGGTCACATACACGGAGGCTGGCAGGTTCAAACCCAGCCCAAGCCTGCTAGACAACAATGAAAACTGCAACCAAAAAATAACCGGGCCTTGTGGTGGGCGTCTGTAGTCCCAGCTACTCGGGAATCTGAGGCAAGAGAATTGCTTGAGCCTAAGAGTTAGTAATAATGAAAAACTGAAGAAAAAGAAAAAGAATAAAAAGAAAAAACAAATTTAAAAAAATAAAAATTAAAAATAGAAGGCCAAAGCCAACGGATTGCTTGAGGCTCAGGAGTTCCTGACCACATTGAGCAAGAGCAAGATCCTGTCACTACTAGAAACAGAAAAATAAACAGGGCATACTGGTGCACACATGGCCAGGCCTGTGACTCAAAGGAGTAGGGCTCCGGCCCTATATACCGGAGGTGGTGAGTTCAAACTCGGCCCCCCCCCAAAAAAAAGTATTTTTACAACAAAAATATATAAATAAATAAATAATGGTGCACACAGTAGCTCTAACTACTCGAAAGGCTGAGGCAAGAGGATTGCTTAAGCCCAAGAGTTTGAGGTTACTTGAGCTATGATGCCCCAGCACTCTACCCAGTAGGACAGAGTGAGACTCTGACTAAAAAATAATATACTAAGAAACCAAAAGTGTTGCACTGCAATTAACCAAACTCCAGATTTTATTCAGATTTTGCCTATTTTTCCATTTATGCCCATTTTTTCCATTTCTGGATTCAGTCCAGGATACCTCCATTGTGCATTTAAAAATGCACATTTTGTTTTTCAAAAACATTCAGAACAGTGACTGGCACATCTAACATTATTATACATCAACAAAAATTTGTTCCAAGTTTCTTACCCTGATTCTATTACAAAGAATCAATGAATGCAAAATAAGGGGTAATTTTTATTTGTAATAAAAATCAACTGTAGGTTAATCACTCTCACTAGAAGGAGCTTATCTCTAGGATAACTGGCAAAGGTGAGAAAAACAAATCACTTCTCAGTCACGTAACTCCATTAATTGACTTACTCTCACCACAAAAGTGCTTTGAGTACCTACAATACACAGGCAGTGTGTCACAGGCTGAGGTACAGGGATGAATAAATAATAGTCCCTTTTCATACAAAACTTACATTTTCCTATAATCCTTATTAAGCAATTGGTGTGGAATCTGTTCTACTCCACCATGAAGGAAAAGGGCATTGAATCCCTCATCTAAACACAACACTCACTCAGTAGTGATGGATTGATTAATATGAGGGAATAGAAAGAAATTAGCACAGTTCACCGTGGCTCCTGTTGCCAGATAGGCAGGATCCCAGGAGGACTTACATGAAGATAAGGATGCAAAAAAAAAATATGTGCTTGATTTCAGACGCATCCATTTCTCCCAGTCTGATGTTGCTTCCTGGAAGGACAGCTAATGTTAGCTAAATACTCCATACCAAGCACTGTTCTCTGTACTTTCTATGTAGTAATTCAAGTCAACCTCACAACCATCATATGAAGTAGATAATATTATTCCTCAATTTGTAGGTGAGAAAATGAGCCAAAGTGATCTGATGCAAGAAAAATGGGAAAGAGGACCCAAAATATCCTTTCAGATTTTCATAGCTTGCTGAATACTGAGGCAGATACTGCCCCAGGCTCAAATAATAAAAGGAACTTTATTTCCAGTTCCTTAAAAGAAACATTGAAAAATTCAAATGAATCACCTTGACTTTTAGAGTCTGAAAAACAATATTGTTTAGGATTAGAGTCTTAGAATGTCTCCTAGGATGTCTCCAGTAAATGCTGAGCAAACTAATGTCTACATCTGAAGCGCTAAGCGCTAGGGGTGTCTTTTTTTCACAACTCGATTAAACCAATAGTAATCAAAGCTTCTACTACTGCCTGGCTCTCTACTGTGAGCTGCATGAAAGATAAATATGAACAAGCCAGCCACTTTTCTCAGATACCTTACACTGTAATAGGTGCGTTTCATTTTTTTGTGGCATGTGAGTAACTCAAAAATGTGTAGAACTGAAAATAGGCACATTCCCAAACAACTGGAGTGCTATGGAAAGAAAAAGATAAAAGAAATAGAAGGAATTGCCCCTGGCTGGGGCAAGAAGGAAGGCTTCCTGTGCAAGTGTAGCGTTTGAACACTAAGTGGTACTTCAGTTGCAGCAGATGACAGGGTAGGAAATTCTTCAATAGGGAAAAGCATTGATGAAAGCAAAAGGTTAGGAAATCAGGAAGTTTGTCCTAGGAATTCCTAGGTCCCCAGCCTCCTGTCTGGCTGAGGTACAAATCACTGTGAGAGGAGGACAGTGTGGAGGGCCCGTATTTGGCTGAGAGCCAGGACGAGGATATAGTACTTGATACAGCAGAAAATGGTAAATGCTTAAGGATTTATGGGGGAAAAAAAGTTGATAGAATCTTCTTTAGGAAGATGGATTTGTAGGTGTATAGGATAGATTTCAGGGTAGGAGACACAAGAAACAGGGACACTGATTAAATTTCTCTATAGTATCCAAAGAAGAAATAATGACTGTCTGAAAATGAGAGTAGGGAAGAAGTGGAAGAGAGGATGGACACAGTGAGGGGGGATCGACTTAGGGACTGGAAGACAATAAGGCAGGTCTTTAAGGAGACAGGAAGACAGAGGACATGACTCTGATACTAACAAAATCTGGGAAGTTATGAAAAAAGTATGAATATTTTGGAGGAAAATATTTTAAGTTTGTTTTTAACACCTTAAGTAAAGATGCAAAGCACCATATCTTAGAGGAGAGACTAGACCCAGACATGAGGCAGCAAAAAGCAGAGACTGAAATTGAAGAGAAGGCAGAGTCCCAAGGCAAGATTTACATTTAGAAATGAGGAAGAGAATTGGGATAAAGAGACCCCCCAAAAAAAGATGGAGAGTATAGAGGTGGTAGTAACAATAAAGCATGTTATAATGTGAAAATCAAAGAAGCCAGAATTTCAAGGAAACAAAATTAGTCACTATCAGGGGTACACACAACTGCAGCCCACATGTGGATTTCTGAGGCCTGTTTTGCTTACCTGTGGTGTTAGATGTCATGAAAATTACATATAGACATTTTTTTGTTTTTGCTTGTCAGCTTTTGTCAGTGTTTGTTTGCTTAATGTATGTGTGGCCCAAGACAACTCTTCTTTCAACAGGCAGCAGAAAAAACAAAGGTTGGACACCCCTGGTCTAGAGTATAAGAAGCGGCATGAATAGGAGGCCAGTTACTTTATTTACAATATCAACTTGTTTTGTTCTACTATGATTTGTAGAATACTGGTTCATTGAAAGAATGTCCTAGTAAAAATTAAAGGAAAAAAAATTACTTTGAAAATCTAAAACTACATTCATTAAAAGACTTTCAGCCAATCTGTAAAGCCCCATCAAGCAGTGATTGGATAAAAATACATGTTACACATGTATTCGAAAGCTTCTGCTTTAAAAATGAAAAAGAATTTTGTTGGAAAAATCATTTAGCCTCTTAGGACTATGGAGGACATATGTTTGCAATTATTCCATTACAATGCCTAACTGTAATTTGTCTTTATCCCAGGGGCTGGAAAGAATAATTTTTCAATTAGAACTTATTTAAATTTTGATGTGGTTCTTTGGTAGACTTCTATCTATTTCTCTCATTTTAAACGTTAAAAATGCAAGCAGGTTGCCAAAATTAAGCCTTCCTGCCACCAAAAACTTAATAATCAAAAGAAAATTGAAATTACTCTGAAGGACGAAGTTCCTACAGATATCCAGCAAATAGCATTCAAGCATAAGCAATACATAACATAAACTTAAAAAGAATAAATTAACGAGATAGAAAGATGAATAACTGAGATAGCTATCAATTTAAAATTTCCTCCATTATGGTATAGTTTGCTTCCAAATGCCAGTCCATTTCAATTTAGAACTTGTCTAGCAATTTGCTTTTTGTTATGCAGATAGAGGCCCCCAGACACTCAGGGGAAGTATGATCCACGTTTGCCTCACCTTCTTCCCACCCAACCTCTTGAGCTGTTGATGCCCCCTGGACTAAGAGAACAAACAGAAGACATGTTCCTCCATCTGGAGTTGGAACTAGGAACACATGTTTAATAAAGCAGCCATCAACCAAAGGGCATTATTAAAATTCCTTTTTATGGACACTTTGGATTAAGTAACACTGAATGTGCTAATTAATATTTGAGAGTCAAACAGAGTGTATAAAATTTCACCTGGGAAAAAATATAGCCTAAATTCAAAATGACGGAAGTATAAGAAACCTTCTAACATATAGTAGAGTCAACTGTCTGATTGAAAACAATGTACTATTTCCATATAACCTCTGCGTACCTTTCTGTATACTTTAAATCATCTCGAGAGCCCTCATAATCCCTAAACAAGGTAAATACCATGCAACTAGTTGTTCTGCTGTATCATCTAGGGAATAATAAAAAGGAAAAAAAGTTTGTAGATGTTCAAATAGACACAGCCACCCATTTCCCCCCCCACCAACATTTTGGATTTGAACTTATTTGAATCCACTAATGCAAAATCTGTGACTACAGAAGGCTGACTACAGTTTATGAACTAAACACAGTAAACAGTATGAACTGGATATTTATAGATGTAATAGGGGTCTACTTGCATATACAAAAAATAATACAAAAAATATATTAGAAAATGGCGTGTGTTCTATCTTTTTATCACTGTTGAAACGAGTGCTCATTAAAGAAAAGCATTTTATGAATGATATAGTAGGACAATTTTCCTGGAGACTAATATTCAGGATCAAAAACTTTGGGAAAAAATAGGTGTATTGTAGAAGAGTCTAAATCTTGGAAAACAATGGATTGGTTACAGCAACCAAGGCAAATCTGGTAAATGTCCTTTTGCTTTATGGTCATTGAAAACAAACAAAAAAAAAAAAGGAGGACTAATTTAGCTTTACTTTGTAGATACAGTAGCTTTAAAAAGACAAAAAGAGGCTCGGTGCCTGTGGCTCAAGCGGCTAAGGTGCCAGCCATATACACCTAAGGTGGCGAGTTCAAATCCCCAGCCCGGGCCTGCCAAACAACAATGATGGCTGCAGCTAAAAAAAAAAAAATGGCCGGGCATTGTGGCAGGTGCCTGTAGTCCCAACTACTTGGGAGGCTGAGGCAGGAGACTCACTTGAGCCCAGGAGTTTGAGGTTGCTGTGAGCTGTGATGCTATGGCACTCTACCCAGGTGGATAGCTTGAGGCTCTGTCTAAAAAAAAAAAAAAGATAAAAAGAAACTTTTTCAACTGCCTGAAGCCTGCTGTATTCTGAAAGGTATACAACAGTGACCTCCAATTCTGCTAACCCATGTTTTCATACAGTTGTTAAGCTGATTCATTTGGACCTCTGTCTACCCATTTCACTAAGACATTCCTCTGAGCACGTATACCATTAAAAAGTTTCATAAAAGAAAATTAGGAGAAGTGAGGAACCAGTTCTTCTAGCAATGTTTCTTGACACTAGACTGTTCAGTGGGGTGAGACATTTCCTCATGGACCATTTATTAACAGTTAAGCAGGTCTTATTGATGCTATGACCTTACTGAAAGTGTATTATAGAAAATGTTTTTCCATCAACAGAATCAAAAACCCTCTTGAGTGACCAAGAGAAATCTAACCATAAACATTTCTTTGAAATGTTATTCTTCCTGTTATTATTTACTATTCTGGCGTATAAGACAACCCACAGAGTGATACTGATCATAGACCAGTCATAGAAGACATTTTAAGCAGGTAGCTGCCACAAGCACAGTAATCACGGTATTTCCTTGATAAGGAGGGATGGAATTGATTTGCAAGGATTTTTAAGATCACATACTTTCAAACCACATACGCACACACACACACACATGATTTTGCTAACAGCGTTCTGTTTAAAATGAACTACAATTTAAACCTGCATTATAAAATCTCTACATTCATCTCCCATGTTTAAACCATGACTCCCTGGTCTGTGATCCAAAGAGGGAGGGTGGTTGATGACTGTGGAATCCATTAGCCTTTCTGATTCCACGTGCTTACATTGCAGATTAGCTATGGTTCTAACTTCCAGTTTTAATGGAAACCACAGGAGGGTTCGTGTGTGTGTGTGTGTGTGTGTGTGTGTGTGTGTGTGTGTGTAGGGGCAGGGGGTGTAGGGTATTTCAGAGAAAATATCACCAGTTCTCATGGTAACAGGTCAAATGCAACGGGGCTTTTCCATTCACTCCTTGTGCTTTCTCTCTGCCCATATGAGACTTCCTCTCTGCACTATGATGGGCATCTCTCTTCCCCATGATCCTTTGCAATAACACCCCCCAATGTATCCATTCTTGGGAATTCAAGAAAGTTCCTGCTTTCTTCATTCAGTTCTTTCTATAACTAATGAAAAAAATAAAAGAAGATCAATTTAGGGCAATGAATATATAGAAGAGTGGCTTCTCTTTTTATTGCAAGCTATTTTAATAAAAAGGAAATTTGACAATAATCATTAAACAAAGTTTCAAAGACCCACCTTTGTTTTCCTGAATTATGTGCATTCCCTAATTAAAGGAAGAATATGTTGGCCCATGGTACAACTTTTTATAGGCATTGATCCAAAAGCAGTTAGAAAGTAGATTGAAGGTACTTTGAAGGATGAGAGTGTAGTGATTTATAAGCAATCCATTGCCATTTGTCCTGTATTCCTTTAAGCTCTGGTCCTCACAGTGATTTGTGAGCGGGCTACACAGTACCCGTCCTCAGCAGCCTTTTCCTGAGATGATGTTCTAATTACCAAAGATTTAAGCCCCATTTCACACCGGGGAGCTTGTCACCTTTTACAGTGAATCTATAGTAAGTCTAATGAGTCTCGTTTTAAAGTCTATCCATGCTCTCTTCCCCAAATTAAACATATCCATCTTTATTTAAAAAAAAAAACTGAAAGAAAATCTCCTTTTTTTTAACATCCGTTGGTTGTCTTACGAATGTAAGCTTCTCTCTATGACTTGTGCATTTCACTTTGGGTCTCATCTTTCAACTTACAGAATAGCGAGCCCTGTCTTCTCCGTCACAGCCCCGTGGGTTGGTCAGACATCAGGTGGTGTTTGGTGGGTAGAGTGGGATGACAGATTCGACAGGAAAGAAACTGGTTAAATACCAGTGCTCTTCCTTACAAGGGGGGAGAGTAAACTAGGGGAAACTGTAAACTAGAAAATGGTTTTAAAAAAATGAAAACCAGCACATTTTGCTTTGCAATGTCATGCATTTGCCACAAACTCTATAAAGAAGAGGCAGGGCTTTTTTTTTTTTTTTTTTTTTTTTTGTAGAGACAGAGTCTCACTTTATTGCCCTGGGTAGAGTGCTGTGGTGTCACAGCTCACAGCAATCTCCAACTCCTGGGCTTAGGCGATTCTCTTGCCTCAGCCTCCCGAGTAGCTGGGACTACAGGCACCTGCCACAATGCCCGGCTATTTTTTGTTGCAGTTTGGCCAGGCCCAGGTTCGAACCGGCCACCCTCAGTATAGGGGGCCAGTGCCCTACCCACTGAGCCACAGGTGCTGCCCAGAGGCAGGACATTTTTTATCTATTGATTGAAAAGGAAACTATCTGAGATGGGGCATGAGGGCAGGGTGAATGCTGAAGGGAACTATTCCAGGAGAAAAATATAATAATTGTCAAAAGTGATCTAAAACTGAAATATAAATAGATGAAATCAATGATATAAATTACGAAAATCATGTTACGGTTTTATTTGTTCTATAATAGTGTAAGCCTCGTAATCTTTTCAAGTGAGTTTTTAAACTCTAAACCTTTTTCTCAAAAAAATAAATTTACCCAGAAGCATAAAAAATAGACCCATACATAGATCTTCTATCAGGCTTCCTGAGGCACCTAGCATTTTCTAGGAACGTGGTATCAATACTTCCAAGATTCAAAACGAAATCAGAACTAGCCCTAGCTCTAGAACAGAGAGGTTCAGCAAAGCATGGCGTTCAATTAAATTATTTAAATTGACTGAATTCAGTCAAATCCATGAATTCTATGCTCTCTACCCCATTGTGCTCCCATGTTAATCTCACCCTAATATTTAGCCACACTAAGAGTGTAGGAAAAACACTTAGGAATGCAGGATGATCAGCTGATTTATATAATATTAATTCAATATTTTATAAATGTTTACTTAACACTTATTTAGAGAAGAAGCTGTAAGCTGCAGGGGAGCTGGGTGGGGATGGTTACAGCCAGAGATGGGGCCTCAGCTCACTTCTGCACAACCTACTTAACAAATTAAAGCTCCCTTTTAAATTGGACCCACCCTCTGTAGGAGGCAGTTTAATGACCATCTGTTTTTAATCAAAATACTGCTTGAGGGAAGGAGGCATCTCACCTCACACCCATGCTCTCTACCAAAGTATTTCCTTCCAACCAAACACAAACATGGTCTCTGAGAAGAGGGCTAGTAATATTTTTTCCTGCATCTTGTTAAATATTCAGGGATGGTTCAGCAATCTAATGGTTTTTGTTGTTGTTGTTTGTTTTTGTTTTTGTTTGAGACAGAGTCTCACTTTGTTGCCCTTGGTATGGTGGCTCACAACAACCTCTAACTCTTGGGCTCAAGCTATTCTCTTGCCTCAGCCTCCCCAGTAGCTGGGATTACAGGAGCCCCCCACAATGTCCAGATATTTTTAGAGATGAGGTCTCACTCTGGCTCAGGCTGGTCTTGAACCTGTGAGCTCAGGCAATCCACCCGCCTCGGCCTCCCAGAGTGCTAGGATTATAGGCATGAGCCACCCAACTAGCCCAGGATGTTTTATCAGTCCTTGTCCCAGGCTTGATAAAGACTCTGGGGAAGACTTTCTGCATACAGTGCACTCTGCTTAATGTTCCTGCAAAATCTCAACTCTAAATTTTTTAAGCCCTGATGTGAAACTGCAAAATAGAAAACAGTAACAACTGAGTTTCAGAAGTCAAGACACTAAAATTTAGGGTCATATAATTTGTTAATTACAGATGCTACACTAGATAATACAACCCCCAATTCTAATGCGTAAGAAACAAGAACAGGTGAAAGGAGGCAGAGCACAGGGGTTTGGATTGTATGGACATAGGATCCCTGCAGATATTTGTTTTATTTTGTTTGTTTTTGTTTCTCCTACCTGATCCAAGGCACATATTGTGAAAAGATTAAACAAAAACAGGAATGAAAGGTGTTAATTGTTTTTTAGAAAATTGAAATTTATTTTGTTATTGTTGTCTCTCACACACTTAGCATTTACTATACAATCTATGACCTAGTACTATGTTAATCACCACTCTGAAGCTTCTGGAACCACATGGCAATGGGAACTTGACATCAAGTGCTCTTCACTTGGATCCGTAGGCAGGGGGAGGAGGAGTCCCCTGAAGCCTGTAAATGCAGAGATTGCAGCATAGTTTTACTTCTCAGTGAATTTCTCTAGGAAGAGGCTCAACAGTGTTTTCAGATCATTAAGACAATTTATAAGCCAAAAATGGTTAAGGCAAATAAAACTTCTACAGTTTCATATACACATTCTCCCCAGCTTCACATTCCTCATTGGATGACACACTGTCCTCCTCTCACACATCTTAAGGACCAAGTGAATCCACTCCCTCTTGCAACTCTACCTCAACCTCTACAACCTCCTATCTGGTCCCTTTTTTTTTTTTTTTTTTTTTGAGATAGAATCTTACTCTGTTGCCCTGCCCTCAGTAAAGTGCTATGGCATCACAGCTCACAGCAACCTCAAACTTTTAGGCTTAAATGATTTTCTTGTTTCAAGCCTCCCAAGTAGCTGGAACTATAGGTGCCCGCCACAACACCCGGCTATTTTTTTTTCTTTGCTGTTGTTGTAGTCATCATTGTTGTTTGGCAGGCCCAGGCTGGGTTTGAACCCGCCAGCCACGGTGTATGTGGCCGGTCCCCTAGCCACTGAGCTACAGTTGCTGAGCCAGAACCACATCTTTGATTGAACAAACACCCTCCATATGTTTTCTTAAACAGCTCTTTCTTTGCAGCACACTCCTTCCCATCTCCCTTCCCTCTCTACAAATTTCTATTTGAATCAATGACCTCTTCTTTCTAGAAGCCTCCCTGAATGCTCATGGGTAAATTACATGCCCCTTCTCTGTGCTTCCGTCTAGAGCAGTGGTTCTCAAAGTTTAGTGCAAGAAAATCTTCTGGAGGGTTTGTTAAAACGCAGATTGCTGACTCACATTCTGATTCAGCAGGTCTTGGGGTGGGGCTGGAAGAGTTGACCAGGTCAGACAATTACTATCTAGGATTTAGCCCCAAACTGATTGAACTGGCTCAACTTCTGGGTCACTGCTGAGTCACAGAAAGCCCCAGCCACGATGTGGGTCACCGGGTTGCAAAGCAGCCATCTGTGCAGGTTCTGCCTGGTCTCAGCCACTCTTCTCAGAAGGGATTCTGGAAGTTGGTGGGTACCTGGAGACAACAGCGCCCTTGAGGTATTGCTCTATCTTCCTTTCTTTATTGATTTACTAGTATTTCATCTTCTGCAGCAAAAGTCAGTACTGACTTGATCTCCAAAAGTTGCACTTGACCGAATTTTAGCAGAGAATTACCAAAGTTTTTAGAGTTGTAACAACTCAGAACTAGAATGATCTTGAAACTTATTTCCTAGATCTAAGAAGCAATAAAAAAAAAACTGAAACATCATTTGATTCTGCAAATAATATAAAACTGAAAGCAAAGAAAAAGTTGTCTTACAGTCACTTGGAAAACTAACGTCATATTTGCAAAGAATATGAAAAAGAATGAAAAAGAAATGATTCAAAAGATTTTCTTCCATCATGCAATAAATGTATCCAAGAAGCGTCAGGCAGTTTACCTACCTGAAATGTAAATCTGCAAACAATTTCCCTAAGAAAGACCTCTTCCACAGCACCGTCTTCAGTAGGGTCATAATGTAAATCGCATTACACAGTTGGATGTAAGCAACAATACAGACACACTTTATCTTAATACCTGACTCTCTCCTTTGAGACTCCTTGAAGGTCACTTTTCTTTCTTGATTAAAGAAGTCATAGAAAAAAAGTTACGTTGCATCCCTTTCATAGGTATCTTTTCTGAGACCCTAGAGAAACATAGGAACACAAAGAAATGTGTATCTTCTTTCTCTGTCCAGTCCCCATTTGAAGACATTCTTTTTTGTTAGCATTTATTAAATCAAACATTCCTTCAAAAACTGTCTTCAACATGTTTCCAATTACGTAGCATGTTTAAGACATTACCTACTTCGTTCACAAGAATAAATATGCATCTCTTACACAATCTGTTCAGTACCTAATGCCTAATGAATGTTAAACATCCTGGACTCGGCTTGTCCCGTTTGAGTTCACGGGGGTGCTTCTCATTTGCCCTCTCAAACATGGATTGGAAAAGAGCCCCTACAGCCCTTTTCCCAGCAGTTGTTCCTGCCAGATTTCTTTTGATGTGAACTCGAGTCCCTAACTGGTGGTCACTCCAAATGCCTATGTGTCCCTCTGACTGTATAAAGCATGGCAAGCTACTTCCTGAATCCCCTCACCATTAGGCAAACCTGAACCAGCAGACTTTTGTGAACTTACCGGATTTATCGATGCTTTTATAAAAATTGCCTGGAATTATGCCCTTGTAGCAGGCTATTTCTGTTTGTTTTCCTTTGTGCAGTACCACACTCAGATGTTTTACTCAATGCTTTCTAATGATTGGAATCAAACTGGTAATTTACATTTTTTTCAAACAATAATACTATATTGATGCCAGCATAGATGGTTTTAATGCTTTTTTACCTATTGGAGTACTGACCCAAGATTCTCAACAGTGAGTCTTTTAAAATAAATTCTCCCCTCCCCTGTCCCAGCAAGCTGGAACTCAGCACCTCATAGCAATAGTGGGGGGCGTGGGATATCAGAAAATACAGTTTGCATTCCCGGGGTAGAATACATCCTCGGTTTCAACCCCGTTAAATTATACTGTAATTCTAGACGTCAGAAGATCGTTGCGAGATCTTTGGCATTTATGGGACGGAAAAGAAACTTCTCTCTCCCTTAGATCCCGTCAACGTATTTCTTTCCTACAAATGCTCGCCATACCTCTATAGGTCAGGTTTTCAGTGGTCTACATTTACTCTTAAATTTACTTCATAAATAAAATCCCTTATTTTCTGTTACATGGTAATTTCTCTTTAATTATGATTTCTCCTCAAAATCATCTATTTTGGATTATAAGGAGCCCCTTAATTAAAAGCAGAATCTAGGGTCTCTTCCAAAGAATTTAAGAAAAGGTACCTTATAGAAAGTTGTCTTAAAAATTTGATTATTTGATTTTGTCATCATGGAGATAAAATATTAAATATTTCCAATAACTTATCCCCTTGAAAATCTGCTAGAAGTAAGGACTAGAAGTAAGGACAGCTAACAGGACATTAGGCTATTGATCTGATTCTCTAACATTTATGAACATGCCAAAAAATATGCAGAATATTTTTACAATTATTATTTCACTTATGATCCCCCAATGACATTGAGAGATAGATATTATTTTCAAGTTTCAGACAAGAAACTAATGCTCAGAGACAGTAAATACTTACCCAGAGTTTCACACTGAACTTGTAAATAGGGGTGATAGATCACATAGAAATTAATTCCATAATAGCAAGGATATTGTCGCCATGATATATTGTAGAAAATAAGTTGTATGAACCACATTAGGTCATGAAGAATTTGAAAGTACATTATTTTTATAGTTGATGAATTTCTTAGTATCTTCCTATTCCTGCCTTCATTATACTTAAGGTCATCCTCTAAGGTCTCATTTTACTGGAGGCAAAAGTTTGACTCAGTATGTTGTATCACAAAGGAGCCAGTTTTTCTAAGAATGAATTTTCTATTTATATGTGTTCATAAGAAAAGAAGAACGTTGTTAGCATTTCAGGGCTAATTTGGAAAAGAAGAAAAAAAAAACATATTCTTCACAGCCCAGAGCATAGCAGACACAGTGTTTATGGCCATCATAAATTGCTTCCCTACTAGTTCTTGTTCCTTGTTCTTCCTGTGTTGGGTGTTTTCTTTCTTTCTTTTTTTTCTGTAGTAAAAAATTAAATTCAAGGTCTGCTGAGTCATTTCATAGTATTCTTTCATATCCTGGTATTGGTTGCCTTACATGTAATAATTTCTTCCAGCTCTCCTTTGTTGAGTATTTTCTATGTGTCTGTTGTTAAAATGCTCTAGCCCGCACAAAATTCCCATAAGGAATTATTTACCCACCCATTCTTACCCCAGCAATAACTAATGAAGTAACTGAAACATGAAGGGATTCCCAGTAAGAAAGAGCATTAAGATTTGAGCCCAGGCTTCTAAGGTTCATGATTTCTAGCCTATGATGGAAAATCTCAACCTTGTGTGGCTGAGAAAAAAGAAGATTTTAATAAAACTATTAAAATAGTTTTAAAACTGAGAGTTTAAAAGAAAATACTTGCAAATTGTATGAAGGGTAGATACAGTTTGATTAGCAAACTGTTTTGCCCTCCTGAACTCAGTGTGTAGAAGGATGACGGCAAGGACAGGAAAGCTGCTGAAAAATCAGCCCTGGGAGAAGTTGTTTCTGAAATTCAGTGAATCCTGAACAAAATCACTATGCGTAATTCCTCTTTGTTCACCCAAAACTATTAGAGTGTTTTTGAATTGCCTTAAAATTGCCTATTGAACTGCTATATTGAAATCTGAATATTTATTTCCAAATTTAATGTTACCTCTAGATTTACAAACTGATTCTCTGCTTTTGAAAGTAATTATTTCACACTATTAAAAACAACCTGCAGTTTTCTTTCAGGCATAAGCTACTTTTCTAAGAAAGAAACTAAACTGTTGTTTAGCCAGTAAGGGCAGCAAATGTGCATTCCAGTGGCCTCTCTGAGATGGTTTCATTACTGTAACAACTGTGAACACATCTTGAAAAATAGAGTTCAGAGGCAAAATTCAAACTGCAAACATTTAATGTACATTTTGTTCACATTGTTTTCATTTTTAAATTGGGCGTTTCTTTGTGCAGCTGTAATTGTCAAATATGAGGGGGTCTTGGTGGGGCTGGTTATCTATCGCATTTCTCTTCGGGGCTCAGAAATTATTAAAAGTGAAGAAACTATTGCACTGCTGATTCAGTTAGCAGTGAATGGTGAAAGGTCACATGGGGTAACTGGAAGATCTTTAGGGTCCCGGGGTATACATAACTATGCCAAGTCACCACCAGACCACTGTGGTCTCTCTCTACACAGACATCCTGTGGTTAGCTAAGTCAATAACTGAAGCTCCCAAAGCTTCTTCCCCAACAATTGGCTTTAATAAAATTGTACTGACTATTGTGTGAAGAGTGAGACAGAAAAAGAGAATCAGTGGAAGGGAGTGCAGAGTTTTCTATTACTGAGTACCTAGTATATGAGTGGAACTATATTAAGACTTTTGGATAAAGAATATAAAATATAAGCCATATCTGTATGGAATTTTGTTTGTTTGTTTAGGAAATAATAATATGTAATCTTTCTCTCTTTCTTTCTCTCCATCTATCTGTCTCTGTCTCTTGTTCTTCATATCTAGAAACACACATAGGTATAAATAAATGTGTGCATATAAAATGCATACATATAAAACTTTAACAAATTAAAGCAGCAAATAGGAAAGATCCCGAAGTTGATACAAAAAGTAATCATTCCAGAGTTATGGAGAACCCTACTTGCAGATGATAATATATACTTAAATTGTTTCTATGTTTTGTTTTAACTACATCCACGGTGGAGAAAACATCTGAGAGCCATGCTGATAAGAATGAAAAAAGCCATTCATATGAACAATTTTTGTTTTAAACCGATCCAAAATGAAATAAAGAACATTACATGATACTTTTAGAATTTTAATTATTCTTTCATTAGTAAACAGTTCCAGTAGTTCTTTTCTATAAAGTTGCGATTGTTAAATGATCTTTCATTGAGAAAAGATTCTGGATTTTGTACACATTTGTCTTACAGCTCACACAGTAGTCTTAAAATAGCACAAGTTGGAATGCGGTTCTATTGTGTATAAGACTTGTACACAGCTCACAGGCCAGTGACACGAATGTCATGGTCAGACTCTTTTTACCTGATTCTCTAACATGCGCTGAACTATTTACTGTAGCCATCCCACATGGCTATAAAAGTTACTAAACACCTAATCTCAATGATTGTACTTTTCTTTATACCGACAAGACGTTTTAGACTGCACAATTTGAGTAGTCCTGATGTAATGCTCTCCTCCTCTCCTGTTCTCTGTTTCAGCTTCCTGTGTATTTCCCTCAGAATCTTCATCACAATTTGTCTTGCAATAATTCTTTACATGTTAAATCATTCATACCAATATTTTTCCATGAAGACACACCTTCATTAGAGCAAGGAAAAGTCTATCTTGTCACACTTGAGTTTTCAGCTCCTTGTGTAGGTGCCTTTTAAGCACATGAGAAGCTAAATGAATATTTGTTGAATGAATTAATTAGGTGTTAAAGGCACAGACTTCATCAACAAAAGATGATGATGGTGTGGAAGAAGTAAAGCCTTATGATGGGCACTTGCCTTTATCTTTTAGGGAATTGGTCAGAGGGTCAAGAAACATGCACAAGGTCACACAGCTGGTATATGACAGAGTTGGGATTTCAAGTCTTTTGGCTCCAATGCTGACAGTATTTGCTGAGTAATCACATGTGGATAAGGGGAAAGGGAGTAACTGATCACACACCAAGAAAAAGAAATAAGAAATATGAAGGAGGGACGTTTTGGGGGTGGGGAAGGGGAAAATATGGTTCAGTTTTGGCAGGTTGAGTTCTTGACAAAATCATTTGCATATGAACCTGAAACTGGGGTGCAAATTCTGAGATGAAGATAAATACCTGAGAATGGAGTTGTTATGATGTCTCTAATTGACTTTATCACACCACATATATGGTGTGATATTTCACGCAGATTATTAAGTTAAAAAGTAAGGTACTGCGTGTTTCTGATCAAGCTTGCACAGTCCAAGAGGAATAGCTCAGTCTCTACTCAAGAACCCTCTGCTCCAGAGGGAGCTCCTATTAGGACAAACACTTCTGTCATCCAGACCTTCATCAAAACCAAGGCCTTGCTAATTCCTATAGGAATTGTCAGAAATGGGTTTTTGTTGGTGAAATGATTGAGTTTTTAACTATTGCAATGACATGTTCTTTCAGTAAAAGTAAAGCTATTAAAAATGTCTTAACATTGTAACCTAATCATTTATACCCTCCTCATATAAATCTGGAATTTTTTTTTAAATATGTTAAAAATACACTCTTCCCATTCCTATGAACAGACAGTAAGAAACCAGCAAGGCCAGTAGCCTGTATGCACTCTTAGGGATGATGGCACAGTGTCAGCTATGAAATTAGGACTCTGATTGTCACATGCTGATAGCGGTGGCAGAATCAGCACCTCTGGAATCTTGGTATTTCCTCCAGCCTGCAAAACAGGTTGCACAAATTGTTTCTTTTGTTATGATATTCTAATAAACATTTAGATAGTAAGTAATTTCTATGTGTAGTGGAATTTGATCTGAGACTTGTTTTCATTGCTTCCTAATAGTAAAGTGGAGTGTATCTCACCCCCACCCTTTTCAAAACTTCTGTGCCTTCAGAAGAACCTAGGAGTTGTGTTCAGGTCTGCTCACAGTAAGAGCTGTCCACAGACAATTAGTAACTGAGATTAGGAAGAGTATGAAGAAGGAGAAGACCAGGGGACACCTACCTGAAGATGATATCTAGAAATCCTGGAGAAAGGGCAGTCAGCAAAAAGATTAAAAAATAGTCAGAAGAAAGGGAGAAGGATAGCCAAAAATAAGTTGTCACCAGAACCAAAGGACTCAAAAGGTTAAGGATAAGAACAACAAGGAGTTTCAAATGTTCAAAAGTCTAGTAACACCCAGACCACACACACACACAAAAAGGGTAATTTTAACTATTAGTTACTGATAACTTCCACCGGAACTGAAACGGGGGAAAGGCAGAAGTAAAGACTGAAGGCAGATTGCGGGACGTTGGATGGTGCGGGGGCAGTTAAGGAGTGGAATGAAAACGACTTGAGAAGTTTGGCTCTCGGGAGAAAAGGGAGAAGGGAGGTAAAATGAGGCACGCAGAATACAAGTGGCTGCTATTTCTATTTTTCTTTGAAGATCAGAGAACCTTGAATACAAGGTGAATGTGCCTTTGAAAGAGAAGGTGCTACATGGAGCAGGAACTGAAAGCAGAAGGAAGGCGGGTCAAGAGGGCAGGTGGGGCAACCCGCCGAGAATGTGAAGGAAGCTGGAGGCAAGCCTGGGTTGAGAGGAGTGGCGAGGCCTTCTGATGGCTTCCAGGTCCATTGCGAGGACGCAGGGCGGAGAGGGGATGTTGAATGTGGTGAAATGTAGGGACGGGAAAAAAGCAGCCTGAATATAAGAACAGTTATTCAGGGGCCAGGAGATGAAAAAGCATTTCTTTGGAAAGTTGGATTCCTATCTACCTTCCTTTCATTCACACCGACTTCTGCCCTTTAAAAGAATGACGAGAGACCACAATTAATGATTTGTTCTCAGTAAGGATCGTATAGAAACAATTCCTTTTTTTTTTTTTTTTAGACAGAGCCTCAAGCTGTCCCCCTGGGTAGAGTGCCATGGCATCACAGCTCACAGCAACCTCCAACTCCTGGGCTCAAGCGAGTCTCTTGCCTCCGCCTCCCAAGTAGCTGGGACTACAGG
>CAUYTI010069752.1:0-41673 GCA_963575145.1 Galago senegalensis
GCCTCCCAAGTAGCTGGGACCACAGGCGCCCGCCACAATGCCCGGCTATTTTTTGGTTGCAGCCGTCATTGTTGTTTGGCGGGTCCAGGCTGGGGATTCGAACCCGCCACCTTAGGTGTACGTGGCTGGCGCCTTAGCCGGCTGAGCTATAGGCGCCGAGCCCAGTGTGCTGTTTTCATATACATGTTGAAATACTCTTCATCAAACTGGTCAAGATAACCTTCATGTAATTTTCTTAGTTATTGAGTTAAAATGTTCATACTCTGCCCGGCTATTTTTTGGTTGCAGCCGTCACTGTTGTTTAGCAGGCCCAGGCTGGATTCGAACCTGCCACCTTAGGTGTATGTGGCTGGCACCTTAGCCACTTGAGCCACAGGCGCCGAACCTCCCTTTTTGTTTTTTTGACAATCTCAATCTGTCACCCTGGGTAGAGTGCTGTGGCATCATGGTTCACAGCAACCTCAAAATCTTGGGCTTGACCAATCCTCCTGCCTTAGCTTCCCCAGTAGCTGGGACTATAGGTGCCCACTGCAATGCCTGGCCAATTTTTCTATTTTTAGTAGGGGTCTTACTCTTATTCAGGCAAGTCTCAAACTCCAGAGCTCAAGCAATCTACCCACCTGTTCCTCCCAGAGTGCTGAGATTACAGAGGTGAGCGACCAGGTTGGCCTAATCTTAAAATAAATCTAAGGATGAGAATTTGGATGAGAGGACTTGAATTCACATTTTTAGAATTAGTTCTTTAAGTATTTAAATATGATTATAATATCCTGTGAAGTCTTTGCTTTTTATGTCTTTCTTCACAGTTTTGTGGTTGGGCAGATGGCCTCATTACACAGTTAGAGGAGGCTGACTGGCATTTGTATTAAATTTGAAAGTGAAGTTATTCTGGCTACATTCACCAGAAACATTTGAAGAGCCAGAACTGTTCTTATCAGGTTTATACACTTGTTGCCCAGGGCAAAGTGGTTCTTTTTTCACTTTAATTTTCATACTTACTTTTCCCGTCGCACAAGTCAGTTTATCATCTAATTAAATTCCATGGGAGAGAGGAATAGTTACCGTTTTCTTAAACTGCCACGTTTGTTCATTGGACATAATGAGATACTAGGTGGTATTTCTGATGGGGACCACAGAATGCATGAGAACTGAGTAATGAGGATGTGTGAGAAAACACCTGGGAGTTTCTGAGTGGCCAGAGTTCCCTGAAAGTTGCAGATTATGGAATGAGGACTGAGGTTGGAAAGGTAGCCTGGGGCCCTGTTAAATTGGGAAGTTTGGGCTGTGGGTAGTGGCTTATTATATTTACTGGTTGCCTTGCTGCCCTTGTATGTAGGTCACGAGAAAAGCTTTGAGACAGGATGTTAGGGGTCATTACTTCACTTTCAAGAAACAAAGTCAACAGTGTCCGTTCTGATTCACCTGTGCACGTTTCATCTCAGTGTTGCTGGCGGGCTTCATTTGTCTTTGTCTACATGGATTTTATGGTTCTTGATTTTTATTTATCCAGTTCCATTCAGTTCTCCCATTGCCCTCACCACGGGTCTCAGCAGTTCAGGCGGCAGGAGAAGTGGCGGAGGCCCACAGGCACCCAACTTGGTATGTGCCCTGCTCACCGCCAAGATGCCCAACAGGAAGGTCACCTCTGCTGAAAACACAGGGAAGGGAGAGCCCAAGAGGAGATTGGCACAGTTGTCAGCTGAACCTGCTCCTGCAACAGTGAAAATGAAGCCAGAAAAGGCAGCCCCAAAGGATAAATCTTCAGGCAAAAAAAGTGCAACCGAAAGGGAAAAGGGGAGCAAGGGGAAGCAGGCCCAGGTGGCTAACCAAGAAACTAAAGATTTACCTGCAGAAAATGAGAAACTGAAACTGAGGAGAGTCTAGCCCAGCAGTTCTCAACCTGTGGGTCGTGACCCAAAGGAACTGTATTAAAGGGCTACAACATTAGGAAGGTTGAGAACCACTGGTCTAGCTGCTGATGAAGCAGGAGAGAAAGAAGCCAAGTCTGATTAATATCATGTACCATGTCTGTCAGTGGTCCCTGTCTCCCGTCTTGCACAATCCAAAGGAGTAGTTTTATCAAGTATTTTGTAAGTGGAAGTTTTTTAGTAGCTCCAGAAACATTTTTAAGAAGGAGGGAATCCCACCTCATCCCATTTTTAAAAGTATAAATGTTTTTTTTTAAGAGGTGAAATCATTCGCTGGTTGTTTACTTTTTGGTACAACCAGAAAATAGTGTGGGATGTTGAATTTTGGGAGGCTGTGACTGTCTTAGGTGTCAGCTTAACATTCCATAGCTGGGGGTTAGTTTATATTATTATTATATACTCTAATACAAAGCTTACTAAATGACAGCATGGAGTCCCAGTCCTGCATTTCATGTCTTGAACATTTTGAATTATTTGTATTTCCATGTTGTGTTTTAGTAGAATTGTTTCCTAAAGAAAACCACTGCTGGCTCAGCGCCTATAGCTCAACCGGCTAAGGCGCCAGCCACGTACACCTAAGGTGGCGGGTTCGAATCCCCAGCCCAGACCCGCCAAACAACAGTGACGGCTGCAACCAAAAAATGGCCGGGGGTTGTGGCGGGTGCCTGTGGTCCCAGCAACTTGGGAGGCAGAGGCAAGAGACTCGCTTGAGCCCAGGAGTTGGAGGTTGCTGTGAGCTGTAATGCCACGGCACTCTACCCAGGGGACAGCTTGAGGCTCTGTCTCAAAAAAAAAAAAACTTAAAAAAAAAATATGTTGTTTGCTAAAGCAAAAATGTAGAATATCCTGATTTCTTACATTTATACTTACTGCAAATTCAAGTATCTCATTTTCTAAATCCATGCCCTCACTCTAATGCTCTCTAGAAATCTATGGCACCGGTTAATATAGAGGAATGTTTTCCGGGCTACTATAAACCTCAACTTAAAAGCCAGAAATTAAGCAAAGAGAAGCAAGAATGGAAATTGAGAAATGAAACAATTTCCCCTTCGTAGCCCTTTGACTAAATCACCAAGAAACACTGTGGTTCATGGAATTTCTTCCCATCATGCACCCTCTTCCTGGGCTCCGCACCGTTGTTAGAATACATAAAGCCTGCCAAAGGAGTTTTGTATTTGCTACCTCTTTCCCTGAAAATCTGTTCTTCTAGAAGTTTCCATGGCCCTCATCTTTACTTTTCTTTAACTCTCTACCCAAATCTTGGCCCTCAGAAGCACATTTTCCTCACCACCATAGATAAAACAGCAATTTCTAGACTCTTGTTGCCTCTTCGCTGGCTCTATTGTTCCCTGTAGCACTTTTTACCCGCTAACATATTGAAAATTCCTATTTGCATGTTGATTTTCTGTCTTTTACTGGAATTAAACTTCCTGAGGACTTTGTTTGTTCACAGCTACATCCCCAGAACCTGGCATGTAACCTGGCAACTAGCTGATGCTAAATCATGGCCTAACAGCTGTGAACTCCCAGAATATAACATCAGAACTAAACTCAAAATACTAATCACTTAGAGATAGCTAAACTTAGATATCTCTATGATTAGTAGGTTTTTACTTAGGCATATCTACAGGACTACTCCCTTTCATTCCACTGATAATCCAGAATTGAGTTATGTATTCTGAATCTTTATGAGCAAAGAAATGCACAATATTTTCAGAAATATGTTAATTTTATGGCAGATATTTTAATTCTAGCTCAAAATAACATTTTTCTTTTGCATTGGATTCATATTCCAGCCAACTCAATCTAAATCAGGGCTACCAAAATTCCAGTTCTCCAACCTACGTTGTGTGTTAAATATTATTTTAAAATCTAAAAAAATTTTGATTCCTCTGAGTTAAAAAAGCAGTGCTAAGTTTACAAAATGAATTATATTTTTGGTAATTACAAATGGTGCTTCTGTGAACATTCTCGCCCACATTTTTTGGTGAACAGAACACATATTCTGTTGAGTACTGTCTAGGTAGGAATAGAACGGATGGGTCATAAGGTGGATGGATTTCAGTTATAGTGGGCACTGCCAAATGCTGCTACTGATTTGAACTTTCACCAGCAGAATATGGGTGTTATAGTTGTTCACATTCTAACACTTGGTATTGTCCTTCTTTTTTTCAGTTAGCCAACCTGGTAGATGCACATTCATATCTCATTACGATTTTAATTTGCATCCACCTGCTGGCAAAAGTTGACCACCTTCACATACAATTACTGGCCTCTGGGCTATCCTTTGGTGTTAATTTTCAATTAGATTATGTGATTTTTCTTAATGATTTCTAAAAGTCCTTTACCTATCTCAATGAGCGTTAGTGTGTATTTTAAAATAATCCAAATGTTTATGACAGTAGAAAAGAAGAATAAGACATATTATGCAGCAATGACAATGAAGGAACCATCATGACGTCTGACATTATCTGACAGACATAGTAAGCAAAAGAACCAGTCATAAAAGATACCTGCCGGATCATCCCATGTATATACAGCTCAAAAACTGGCAGATTTCGTCTGCTGTGCGGCAATCTCTGGAGAAGGCAGTGAGTAATTGTGAGAGACCATGAAGTGACTTCTAAAGTTTTGGTCACGTTCTGCTTTTAGATCTGAATAGTGGTTACCTGAGAACATTCTATTAAGTTGTACACTTGTGACTGGTGCACTTTTCTGTGTGCACAATACTTATACATCAAAAAGGTTTTTAAGACTTGGAGCCTGTAGCTCAAGTGGCTAAGGCACCAGCCACATACACCTAAGGTGGCGGGTTCGAATCCAGCCCGGACCCACCAAACAACAATGACAGCCGCAACCAAAAAATAGCCAGGAGTTGTGGCGGGTGCCTGTGGTCCCAGCTACTTGGGAGGCTGAGGCAGGAGACTCACTTGAGCCCAGGAGTTGGAGGTTGCTGTGAGCTGTGATGCCACAGCACTCTACCCAGGGGGAACAGCTTGAGGCTCTGTCTCAAAAAGAAAAAAAAATGTTTTTAAAAATACACAGAAAGTAAGTTTTGCTTTTAATTATGATGTTTGTGTATCACACACAGAGGGAAGAAACGCATGCAGGCATACATTCATGCAGAAAGCAGAGAGACCACAGGAAGCAACTAAAAGATGATATTGCAATCTTCAAACAGCTAAAACAAAGTCTTTATATAACATCCTATGTGAGAGAATAAACGTGTGTGTCTAAATTTCTCATCATGGTTTAAAAGACATCCCACTGTTCTATCTCTAAAGAATGAGTCTACTGCTTTTTATCCCTGGAAACCAAGTGTACTTCACTTCCTTTTTTAGATAGTGAAGATCTTACACATATACAAGAAGTATGGAGAAGAAGCAAGTCATATACTGTTTTCTGACAATAGTAGCTCAGGAATGAGTTCTTATTTATGTATGAAACTTTCCTTGGTAACTAACATCCCATATTGAATCCTATTAATTAAACCACTGACTACTTTTCTTATGTGGCAAAACACAAAGGTCTACTGAGAAGAAAATTTTATAAGACTATGTGCTCAGAAAGTAACATTCTATTATTTAGAAAGGTTGGGTTTGTCTATTTGCTTATTTCCAAAAGATTGTTTTATTTTAAAACACACGTTGTTGAATACACATGCCTTTTAAGCACGTGCTGGGGAAGATTACACTGATTTCTTACAACTGCCTTCTCCTCTCTGCTCAGCCCACTGCAGTCCAAGTCTCATGAAGCCCGAGAAGACCCGTCTCCCCCGTTACTGCACTGTTTGCTGCAATAAGACGCCTTTGATGAGACCAGTTACGTAACCAAGTTTCCCATAACTAGTAGGTAATTATTAAAGCTTTACAGTGGCTAGTTTTCTTACTGGCATCTTAAAAACTTTAATGAACTTTAAATGTATATAAAATACCATAAGTTAACCCAATATAGAATTTTAAAATGATACAAAATATACAAAAGCTAAGTGAAAATCAAGAGGTAAGATGTTCCCACTGGTGAAGGTCATAGTTAAATAAACACAGACAGTGACAAAAAAATTGATACACATTTCAAGAAAGAAAAAACTATATTAAAATCGCAACATCCGAGTCATGTCTAACCTCAACTATTACAAGATTTGCTCAAACATGACTTGCATTCATCTTTTGTTATTGGTACTACAATTTTAAAAGTTTTTTTCTCTCTTAAAATGTTTATACATTTTTTGGCAACCTCTGTATAAACACAGTGGCAAGAACATTAAAGAAAAATCTGGGACTGGGACAGAAGACCCAATGCCAGACCTGCCACTAGCTAGTGATATGTCTTTAGGAAATCCCTTCTACCTCTTGTGATCACAGTTTTCAGACTTCCAAATAAGTAGGATGGACTCTTTTATATTTATATAATTTCATATTTCACACTTATATTATTTCTCAGAGGACCTATTTGTATGTATATCAATTTGAACAATTTCCTTCATAAACTCTAAATGTAAATTTCCATGAAATGTCTATGGTAAAGCAACTCCTTAATAAAGCGTCCTCAGCTGTCTATAGCACAGAAGCATGCCTACTTACTTTAGGGAGTAGCACTGGAAAATGTAGGACACATCTGCAGATATATTCCATTCCTTGCTATCGTATAGAAATTGTTCCCACCCAAAAGAATAAAAAAGAACACATTTCTGTAAATCACATTCTTTAATCTGTGAAAATTTGGTACCTTATGAATGCAGAGAATTCACCTTCCATGTACATTATTCTTCTACTTTGGTGTTCAGTAAAATATCTATATTTCACTACTTCAACTCTGAAATTAAATCCCCTTTGTGGTTAACTTGGTTAAGAAATACAATTTTGTGTATTATTTTTCCATGGGTTAGGCTTGACTGGTTCTAATTAGGGAACACAAAAATACTGACAAAAATCTAAAACAGTAAACTCTGAATATAGAGGTGCCAAAACAATCATAAACAAAAATTCATTGCATCAGAAAAGACAAGGCTGTACCAGTAAAGGAAGAAAAGAAGGAAGGAAATTAGAAGACTACTGAGTAAACTTGTCAGTATACAAATTAGAAAACTGAGGCCCAGATAGATGAAATGACTTATTGAAAGTGAGACAGCCACTGAGTTAACAGAGCTAAGATACAGCAGTATTGTTTCTACCGCATTATTAATATAATGCCTTATCAATCATGACTTGGTAGACATGCACAGTGAATTTTAAACAATACATATTCCACCTCTATACATGGTCTCAGTGATCCACTAACCCATCAAAAGATTAATTTATGACTTTTCTATGTCATCATTTACTAATGGAATTGCCTTTGATTTGGCACGCACAATGGAGCACATATGCAAAGAACTTTGAAGTAGTTAGTATAGAAGTATATATAACCATCTCGAGTATTTATAATTTAGTTAGATAACTAATACCATACACAGTTCAACTACAAAATAAAAGATCTCATCTTCTAAAATAATTAAATCTAATCAAGAGATAAAACATACAAGTACGAACAAAGAGGATTTGGGGAGAACCGAAAGAGGGAGTTTAACATTAGCTTTAATTCTAGGTCCATGAGATCTTAGGGCTGAAAAGAACTTTTAAATACTCTTAACTTCCCACTATTGCTTGATTTGGGCTATCTTCCTATCCAAGCTAAGTTGAATTACTATGGCAGTAAGGAACCTGCTAAAGAAATCCATTTTCTCTTTGGATAGTTCTACAGTATCCTTTAAATTGAACTTGACTTCCTTTGTGCTTTCCTCTTTGGTCTTGGTTCCATACCTTGGAGTCATACAAACAAAGTCTAGCTCATCTTACATGACAACACTTCAAACAGCAGGGGATTACTCTTCTATTCTTCAAAGAAAACAACCCACAGAACAATTAATCAAAACAACATATGGCAGACTTTCATCTTCATGCAAACGCCAATCATGACTCTCTGAACAGACCCTCAAGTCTCTCAAGTATTTCTAACTCTCACAAACCATGGGAACCAAGGTTTAACACAGCGCCGAGTGATATAACCACTATGAGAACAACACTTTTTCTTTCTAAAAATTTTATTTCTCTCAGTGTCTAAGACAACAGCCATAACATGTTAATAATTCACATTAATCATGTTCTTGATTAAAATTTCTAATTATTTAGAATTTTATAAAGCAAGGTTACATCTGAGATGAGCTGAAGAACTAGTGAAATATGGATATATTAATATAAAGCAGGAATTTGGCATCTCTAAGCATAAAAATTTCTAACCATAAATAATGGCTAAAGAAGGTACGGAACAAGGGCAAGTCAGCCTTTTCAAAGAGAGTAGTTGCACATAAAGTTTGGGATATAGATTATGAAGACCCATAAAAAGCAGGGTAAAATATACTGGATTCATCAAGTAATGAGGAGATATTGTGGACATAAGAATAACAAGATGTGAGATATCATCTAACCCCAGTGAGAATAGCCACATCACAAAGTCCCAAGCTGCCGATGCTAGTGCAGATGTGCAGAAAAGAGAACACTTTTACACTGCTGGTGGGACTGAAAACTAATACAGCCTCTTTGGAAAGAAGGATGGAGAACTCAAAACAGACCCTCCATTTGACCCTGCAATCCCATTACCAGGCATCTACCTAAAAGAAAAATAAATCCTTTTATTACAAGGATGTCTACATTAGATTGTTCACTGCAGCTCAATTTATAATCACTAAGATGTGGAAACAACCTAAGTTCTGACCAACCCTGGAATGGATTAATAAATTTATGAAATACGTATACCAGGGAATACTATTCAGCCACTAAAAAATATGGAGAATTTACATCTTTTGTATTAAACTGGACAGAGCTGAAACTTACTCTTCTTAGTAAAGTATCATAAGAATAGAAAAGCCAAGTATTCACTGTACTCAGTACTAATATGAAAACAATAGATGAACTAATACACACCCACACAAGAGAAAAACTCAATTCAATTCAAGTTGGAGGAGGAAGGAAGGGGATTTGTGTGCTCCCACCTAAGGAGAGCAATGTAAGGGTATACGGCACACCTCCCAGGGGTGGGATGCAATTACAATGGAGACTTTACCTAACAAACACAAACTCTGTAACCTAATTGTTTGTACCCTCATATTAATCAAAAGTTACAAATGTAATAATAATAAAATAAAGAAAAAAATCACAAGATAAAAATAGAACCAGTATGTTCAGATGAATAATAATGAGCAAAGAAAAAATGGGGTGAATAGGAAATATTACAATGAATATGTTAAAAATGATGGTAAGAGGAGGTACAATGAAGACCAACTTGCCCATGGCAGATACAGATCATCTTAAGGGAAAGGCAAGTCCTGTTTAAGTTTCATGCCTGAGTAACTAAAACAATGAGGATACCAATTTCAAAACTTGGGGAATTATTTGGAAATGGAAGATAATTAATTTCACTGATTAGCATGTCATTAAAGTGGAACTGTTCAAAAATAGTAAGAAAAGACAAAACTAAAAATCAGGAAAAATAATATCTAGATATGTCATGGAATAACACAGGCAGTTTTGATTCAAGGGTATCCACTGTATAGATTATCCATACTATTTTCTAATCAACTTTTCATCTTTTGAAATTCTGCTACTGAAGATTTTTAAATAGTTACTATTAAAACAAGACCTAAGTATATTCTACATGTCTATCCTCCAAAACTAAAGACAGACATATTTTAATAAACAGATCAAGACAAACTTTTTAAAAACATGATTCTGTCATTCTACTATTGGATAATCATAAGGCTACAATCAAATGCAATACATTAGAATCATAGAATTTTAAAACTGTTAGAAGTTGAAATGACCTTTCACATGCCATCTGGTCTAACCACCTATCCAAGCTCAAACTTTCTCTGAAATATGCCTGCCAAGTAATTATATCCCACATAATTGGAAGCCTGAGCGCTTCCAAATACAGGGAGCTGCTCTGCCTCCCTTCCCAATCAATTACACCTAGGCAGAACTCTATTAGAAAGTTCTTCTTAATTTGGAGCCAAAAATATTACTCCCTGTGTTTCTGTTCATTAGTTCTGCTTTTCTGCTTTTAGCCATCACTGCCAAGCAACAAGTCTACTTTCTCATCTACATCCAAGATTTTCAAAAAGTTGAGGACAACTTTCAAATATTTCAGTGCTTTTAGCTATATAAATTACTCCTACTATTATTTGTCTCTTTAAAAAATACTATGTGGAAATCTCTATAAACTTTGTCTTAAATAATTCTATTAAGTAACATACTTAACATAAAATTAGGAAAAATAAAATCACTATTTTCTTTCCTGATAATTATATATGTATGTACATATGTGTACGTGTATATATATTTACTAATGTCATGACTATGATATCATACAACATTTTTTCAAAATGTGCTCTGCCAAGCCATGTTTTCCCCTGCTGAAGATTTCTAAGTAGTCATTATTAAAACAAGACCTAAGTATAGGTCTTAAACAAATCATATCTATACTTCCATCCTTTTAGACTTAGCCTATCACGTTGTCCCTTTAAAATCATGTTGGATCCTAGTTCTGTCCCACACACTCACTACCTGCCCCAGTATCACATATCCTCAGTTTAGATGAGTATTTCTTTTGTATAGTTTGATTTAATCATTGAAAAAATGTTGAATATGATGAGGCCAAAATTTCAAGAGGAAACATAATCCAGAATGAAGATAAGATGCTCCACGTATTTAGTTCAGCAACTCACCCAATTTTCCTTTTATTGACACCGTATTTCTACACATTGTACAATAAGATCATATAACTTATTTTCAAGTAACTTGACAAAATCAAGACTTAATGACTTAATAAGATATAACCAAAGACCTTAAAATTTAGATTCACGATTTAAACAAATTTTTATTATATGTATATTTTGTGCTGGGTGCTATGTTTGTTCTCTGATAATTGAATCAAATAAGACACTGCTCTCAAGGAGCTTACGATCTAGTGGGGAAGGCAGACAATTACAGTTTATGACTGACATATGGTACTATCAACATTGAAGGCAATTATGGAAATGTGAAGGCACAGAATATAGTTATCTACCTCAGACTGCCAGGGATTTGAGTCTGAGTTAAGTTTGAGGTCATTTGGGGATAGTCAGATTAAAATGTAGGAGCTATGGATGTGGTTCTTGTTCTTCAGGGAGGTCTGGGCCGGACATACACATAGGAAGCGACAGTGCATAAATGGTTAATTATAGGCACAAATCTGGATAAGAGCCCTGAAGCAGGCGATAACTAAGGAAGAAAGAAAGTACTGGCATTTTAGGAAAAGGTAGGAACATGTGCAGAGATGTGAAAGAGCAAGTGTGTAGGAGACCTGAGTCCTGAGGGCTGGGCAGGGCAGGGACTGGAATGGATGGGGAAGATGCTGCTGAGGTGTCGAGGCCGTTCCATCTGGAGCCTTGTGTATGGGCCAAGAAACTGCAACCTGGCTGAGAATGGTGGCTCCCATCTGTAATCCTAGCACTCTGGGAACCTGAGGTGGGTGGATTGCCTGAGCACAGGAGTTCAAGACCAACTTGAGCAAGAGCCAGACCATGTCTCTACCAAAAATAGAAAAACTAGCTCGGTGTTGTGGCAGGCACCTATAGTCCCAGCTACTTGGGAAGCTGAAGCAGGAGGATTGCTTGAGCCCAAGACTTTAAGGTTGCTGTGAGCTATGATGTCACAGCAGTCTACCCAGGGCAACAGACTGAGACTCTGTCTCAAGAAAGAAAATAAAAGGGCTCGGCGCCTATAGCTCAACCGGCTAAGGCGCCAGCCATGTACACCTAAGGTGGCGGGTTCAAATCCCCAGCTTGGACCCGCCAAACAACAATGACGGCTGCAACCAAAAAATAGCCAGGCAATGTGGCGGGCACCTGTGGTCCCAGCTACTTGGGAGGCGGAGGCAGGAGACTTGCTTGAACCCAGGAGTTGGAGGTTGCTGTGAGCTGTAATGCCAAGGCACTCTACCCAAGGGGACAGCTTGAGGCTCTGTCTCAAAAAAAAAAAAAAAAAAGAAAGAAAGAAAGAAAATAAAAGAGAAAGGAAGAGGAGAGTAGGGAGGAGAGGGGAAAGAAAAGAGAGAAGGGACGGGAAGGGCAAAGGGGAAAGAAAAAGGAAAGGAAATTGCAACCTTACCAGAAAGCCATGAAGTCCTGACAGTCTCTCAATATGGAAATTACCCTGACTGGATTTAAAATGTGAAGGATACACTATAGGGCCAGTGTAGAATATGAATGGATAGAGGAAGATAAGAAGCAGGGGGACTCAGAAGGAGTCTACTAAAAAGGCTAAGATAAAAAGAGAAGGTCTAGGGTGATCCCCAGGATTTTACTAATAATCTGGATGGTAAAGGAGGCATGTCTTTTCCTGAGAAAGTGGTGAAGACAAGTTCTGAATTCAGGTTTTATCATTTCAAGCTGAGTCTGAGGTCAGGGTGGGACAGTTGGGTTGAAAAGCTGGATGTAAGGGTGGGATACTCTTTATAGAGTGGTCTGAGCTGGACATAGAGACTTAGGAGTTAACAGTGAATAAGTGATAGTTAGTCATGGACTTGGCCAAAACCAGGCAGGCAGAATGGAAAATCAGAGGACAGTCTAACAGACTAAAGGCCAAGTCAAATATTCGAGCTGTAAAATAAAAAGGTAACTGTGAGTCCAAATATTCACCTAAAATATTTTCATTAATTTAAAGTTTATTTCGTATTCATGAATACACATTAAATTTCTAAAAATTTTGGACACAAATTTATCAGGTGCTTTATCAACCTGGTACTGCTGCTCTACTTACACATCAAAAAATAACAAATAATAGCATTAATTTATCATTTTGTGGCAGCGCGAAACAATGTGGGTCAAAAAAGGGAAATAGCAAAAGGCCTGGAAAAGTTTATGATAGGACTCAAGTTCAACATCAAAATTATAGCCTAGAATATCAAGGAACCCAACATTCTCCTACATTTTAAAATATGTTTCCTCTATTATAATCTTTGGAAAATATTGCTGTTATAACACTCAAATGGGAAACTTCTATTGCTTATGTTTCTATGCTTCCATTGCCTCCCAAGGCTACAGATAAAAAACAAAAGTTTAAATAAGTCCAAATATCACCTGGGCAAAAATTTTACCATATTGTGGAGTATTTTGGTGGTCTGTACTCCTAGCTCTTGTAATCTCAAATACTCCTCTTAATCAAGATGTTTTATACATAATCAACTCACACAAGATAAAAAAAAAACTAGCTTATTCTCTAATACTAATAATTTGCCTATTCTTTCACAGACCACTAGTATAGCTAAGATTCTTAACCTGGATATCAGAAGAAATTTGATGTAATGGATCCAGTCAAAGTCCGGGACAACTCTAGTCTTCTAAGTTCCTAATTCAGTGACAATGAAGCCAGAATGCTAGTAAAATACTCAAATAAAAATATTCAACTTCTTTTTAATGAGTTAGATATTCCTCACATCTTCTTCACATTTTCTTTTTAATGAGTTAGATATTTGCCAGCATCACGTTTGCTACCATGACTAAGACTTTATCTAGTGTCATAATTATGAAATAATAAAAAATTTAAAACTATGATACAAAATTTCCATTAATTATTCAACGTATCTAAGATATTACGACTTTGGCTTTACAGGTGTACGTTGGGCCTTCCACTTGAAGATTTCCATATTCACCAAAGAGAACTTTGATTGTTTCACTTTTTACCTACTAAATTTAACTTTCCAAATCTGTCTTAAATAACTGTAGACAATATAATCGTATGCAGCCAGTCTACATACAGGCAATTTATGAGTGTAGTTTTGAAAAAGAGACAGAATGCCCTCTAAAACTCTCTGGTAAGACATACCGTAGTTGGGAGACTTGCTGTTGCCATCTTCAGAACAATTTGATTATGACATTTGATGAGGGCAGGAGGAGAGGGGTGTTGGGAAGACTCCAAGAACCTGATCAGTTTCCTCATAGAGAGAAACCCGACTGATCCAAGATGGCTTGACTTCACATATAGAATCTCCATGGCCATAAGACACATAGGATCATTTGTGTCAATATAGCAACATTCATCAAAGGAAAGGTTCAGATACATAAATTATGTCTAAAACATGGAAATGTGTCCTTTTAGTTGGGAAGAGCCTGACGATGTCTACTTGCCTGAAATGCTAATTCCCAGGTTGTGGCACTGTGAACAGTGAATTGAAGCAATAGTTCTAGATTGTGGTTATTCCTGAACCCGCCCACACTCTCCTCAATTCATACCCAACTGGGCAGATATTCAAGGAAGAATACATGAACATGATTCAGGGCCACTGCGTCATACACCCAGAAACATAGCCTGATACCACAGCATGCTGTGTAGCACTAGAATACACAAGACTCTTAAAGCTGAAAATTAGGAGATATTTTTTAATATGGAGTTTTATTTAATGCTGGACTTTGTGTGGATCTTTACACAGTCTTCAGACATTTAATCTCACATATTCTCATGAATAGCCACTGCAAAATGCCAATTCTAATGTCCTTTCTTTATGCAATATACTTTCCAAAATGTACCTTAATATCTCTTACAGGACATTTGTAAAAAGAGAACAATCTACATTTGAATATGATAATGCTGGAATAAACTGTTATCTACGATCAGTATAACATTTAAGAAATCTTACTTGAAAAATGACCAGTAAGGGCAATTTCATTTTTTTCCCAGATCAGCACCTATGTTTCATTGTTACCTAAAAGCACATTACATATTTGAAAGTTATTTACATATATACTATTCAATTGTATATATGTAATCTAACTATTGAATATTGTTCGCTTTTATTCACCAGTAATATTAACCATGTCCATGAAAAACAAGGAGTCCAAGCCTCAAAACTTTGTCTCTCGGGGGGGTTATATTTAGATTTATATTTATAAATGTAATCCCAAGTAAAAGATTACCGTCAAAGAGTTCCACACCCTAAATTCATCATTCTTTTACACGTTCAATTCTTATACACGTTCAATTTGCAAGCTACATTTTACCCCCAAAAGATGCATTTTAAATACCATTTTTTAAGTGTCAAATTTAATACGTTTTTTGAATAATACCCTTATTATATCTAATTTACAAACAAATGTTGAAATATAAAATTGATTCTGTCATGTGTATTTTCTTCTGCCATGTATCAATATGAACTAAATAGACCTTAGGATCATAGTTTAGCTATCTCCTATTTCATGAATATATCTTCCTTGAATATTCCACGAATAAACAATCTTTTGAACAGGTACTTGCTCAAAACATAGAATTCCAGTAGCCAATAAAAGTTGCACATTTAACGTATGAAATATCAGTAACTTTGTCTGTACTTGTGTAAAGATGTATAAGAATTATATAAATCCATGGGTTGAAGAAAACCTTATAATACTCTACCTGGAACACTAAGAATTAACTCACATTCAGCACCTCTCTTCACGCTGTCATTATCTACCTGTGAAACACGCTGTTATTTTCTGATCCAAAAGCGTTGCTCAAATGCATTTTAATAAACCACCTTACTTTCATAAAAAGAGCAATAACATTTCTCCATATAAGAATATAAGACATGAAGAACATACGATGGGCACAGATACTGCTTCTTTTTCCCCTTTCCTTTCTTGGAAGACTTTTCTTTAGAACAGGCTTCTTCAACCCACAAGGAAATTAAAATAAAAAAAGCCATCGCCAATAAAAACTTCATCTTGAAAAGTTAAATTTCAGAAGGCCGATCTACAAGAGAGAACAAGAAAACGTTTACATTTATGAAGGAAGAGATGACTGTACGACTGTCCCCTTAAGGAGTATGATTCTTACAACCCAGAGGGCAATTCACCTGCACATCACATCCTCCTGGCTCAGTCCTACATGGCGACACTTCACTATTTATTTACAGTACCTTTTATATAGTAACAGTAAAGTCTTTTTTATGTAGCACTAAAAGTCAGTTTAAATAACTGCACGCCGAAAACAAGATCCCATTGAGATATAGTAGAATACTCTGTAAAATTTCTGATTCTGTGGTTATAGTAAATTGTAAACTGATATTGAATTGCATAGTATATCAAAATATGTTTAGAAAGATGGCTGAAAGGGTGTATAGCAGTGTTAAAATACTTATCTTGGGCCAGTACATTTTTTTTTTAATTTTCTCTTAAAGTGTCTGTAAATCTTGAATTTTGAATGTATGTGTGCATTTTTTCAAAAACAAAGAAAGTATTTTAGAAAGAAAACTCCAAGTAACAAAAAAATGACGGAAGTAAAAGATTGGCACCAAAGAGTTCCACGCTCTGGATTCATCGTGTTTTTTATCTATACACGTCAAAATTGCAAGCTACCTTTTACCCCCAAAAGGTGCATATTAAACTAGCTTTTGAGTTTTCCCATTTATGTGATAAGAATATAAATAATCAAAAAGATAACTCCAGAAATTCTAGGTGACACGATATGAAATCAAACAGCAAGTGTGCTTACACTCTTTCAAATAATCTTCTTAGCCGTATTTTAATAACATTTCTCCTGCTCGAATGGGAATTACATTCTTGCCAGAGTCTAAAAGGGGGAGGGCGGTCAAGCATCTACTCACACTGGACTGTTTAAACCTCTTCAGCACCCTTCATTTCCAAACTGTAATTTGGTTTTCTTTCATTGTTTTCTGCAGGTAAGACCTGTCACATTCATCATCACTAACTTAATTCCCGTCTCATCTTTATAAATTGGCTTCTCCTGTGTCATAATTTTGCAAGTCCCTTTCCCCAGGACTTCCCTCACCCCATCCCATATTATCTTTTGCACACTGAAGACAAGCCAGGGGGACTTCTGCCTGGGTCCTCGAAACTGAAGACCACAGAGGGGGCTTATCAGGCAGACTCCCGCCACCAAGGCTCTCCTCTGTCAACTTAGCGACCGGACGCCCCTTCCCCCATCCCACAGCGGCAGGTGCTTGCAGACACCTCTGGCGACAGCAGCAGGTACTTCTCGCACCTTCGCATCCTCACCGGGCAGCCAGGAGGGCCGCCCTCAGGCTGGGAGGGGGCGACAGAAATTCCGCACTCCGCTGCGTCTCCACCCCCAGTCTTTCAAAGGGGAAAGCCGCAAAGACTGGAAGATCTTCATAAACAAAACAACACAAGGAGCCCTCCTAGCCAATCTTGCGTCCCCTAATTCTCCCCGGCCCTCTGCATCTCTCCATCCCGAGCGTCTCGGGGACGCCACCGCCTCGGTGACCGGGCTGCAGTGGCCGGGCGCCCGCGCCCCTCTCGGGGCAGGGCGGCGCTGGCCCCCTCCCCCTGCACGCCGCAGTGCCCCGCGCCACCGCCACCCCGGCTCGACCCGCGCTCTCCGCAGACGCATCCATTCCGGTCCCCAGACCGCCGCCACCGGCCCGACCCCCATCCTCTCCTCCGAAGGGGAGCCCCCGGCACTTACCCGGAGGCGCCCCTGCGCGCAGCTGCCGGCTGAGATAGTGGCAGCTCTGGGCCCAGGTGGCGGTGGCTGCTGGGGGTGCAGCGGGCGCAGAGCGGGGGCAGCTGCGTCCCCGCCGCCCGCGCGACCGCCGAGCTCGGCTGACGCGCCTGCTCGGGCCGCGGAGCCTGCGCCGTGGCGCGCCGCTGTCGGGGCCGCTGCGGGGACCGCGCGGGGAGCTGGGGACCCAGGACGGGGGAGGGACGAGGTATCCAGGCGACGCGACGTCACGACACCTTCCCCTCAGGCGTAGCAGGGGGTTCTGGGCTGAAGACGAGTACCACACACTCTTACACTCCTTGGGGGCTAGAGAGGATGGGGAGGGACTGGGGCGATTGTGTTGATACAAAAGGAGGGGGGAGGACCTTCCAAGGAGCTGGGGTTGCTTCAGGTCAGCTTTTGATCACCTGCAACAAAAACTACAGAGCGACGTATGACCTTCTAGGGCCAAAGCAGACAAAATAACAGTTTCTGTGATTTCATCATTTGCCTGGAGTACTGGCCTCAGGCTAGCTTCATCTCAGAAGTTTACTCCAATTTCTAAAAGCCCGACCTTTCTCCAAGCAACTAACCTTCACTTGGGCAAAATTACTAAGATAATATAGTCGTGCAGAAAATACTATTTTTAACATTTGGTACAAGGTTAACATTTGTACAGGTCTTGACAGTTTCAAAGCCCCTTTCACTGGCCTTATCTCATTTAATCCTCACCACATACATTCCTGGACAATTTATTCATTTATTTTTTATTTTTTATGTCATCTTTCCCATTTTACAGATGAACAAACTGAAATTCAGAGCTATTAATAAGAAATTTACTTGCGATTACAAATCCTGAAAAGAATTCACTAGACATTCAAAGTCAGTGATTTTTGAACATCTCAGCCGGTTATGGTCTGTGCCTTTTTGTAGCAAAATGTATTGTACTCATCCTTACTGTTTAAGAAGCTGCTTTGTATTTTAATATGCAGCTCTTGGATAGCAGACAAGTTTTTCTTATTACATCTTGCATGTATATGCCTGATTTATTTTTGATTAAAAAAGCACATTCTCAGGTAAACATCATTTAGCATTGTACTGTGAACCTACAGATGTGGCCATTAACAAATTTTTCAACCCATAGCATGTAGGGGAGAGGAATATTCCTGTTTTATAAGCATCACAAGATATCCTGATGCCTAAGAGTAGTGCTTATAAATAATTATTACTTTATTTACATTCCACAGTGATAATTACTTTAAAAACTGTACTATTTTGAACCCCCCCCAATTCCCCAAATTGAATCTAGTTATGATTTCACATTTTAAAGATTTATTTAAAAGAACCATATTGATAAGTTTTGGCCAGGTGCAATGGCTCATGCCTGGAACCCCAGCCCTTTTGGAGATTGAGACAGGAGGATTGTTTGAGCCCAAGAGTTGGAAGCCAGCCTGAACTACATAGTGAGACTCTATTTCTATATTTAAAAAATAGAAAAATTATCCAGGTGTGGTGGTGTAGACCTCTCATCCCTGATACCTGGGAGGCTGTGGCAAAAGGATGGCATGAGCCCAGGAGTCCAAAGTTGCAGCAAGCTGTGATGACATCTCTGTACTTTAGCCTGGACAACAAAGTGAGACCCTGTGTCCAAAAAAATGAATAAATAAGTTATAAGATCTAACTGTTAGAAAATAGCTCATATAAAGAAGGATAAAGGAATTCATTTTCTTTTTTTTTTTTTTAGAGACAGAGTCTCACTTTATTGCCCTTGGTAGAATGCTGTGGAGTCACAGCTCACAGCAACCTCCAATTCCTGGGCTTAGGAGATTCTCTTGCCTCAGCTTCCCAAGTAGCTAGGACTACAGGCGCCTGCCACAATGCCCGGCTATTTTTTGTTGCAGTTTGGCTGCGGCTGGGTTTGAACCCGCCACCCTCAGTATATGGGGTTGGCGCCCTACTCACTGAGCCACAGGTGCTGCCCAAGGAATTCATTTTCATGCATCCAGGGGATTTGAGGTGAACAAAACCTTAAACATAGTTCAATAATCTAGTAATTATTAAAAATAATAGGATGTTATTAGGAATAATAAGATGTTCAAATTCCTCTAATAAAATAGACAGCTTTTATTTACAAAATCTTATTTATACAGTTGGAAGAAATTGGAAGAAAGTCTATGCTGAAAAATCAGTTGATTTGTTCACCTTCCCTAGTGCTATCTCTAACTATGCCCTCTATGGATTTTATATTGGAAAATTAGGTTATTCATAAGAAAAGTGTGTCAAACTGTTTGGATGGGTTTGTGGAGATTTTTGCTCAAAGCATAGAAAATAGTGTTGATGAACAAAAAGCACCTCATCTAGGCCTGTGAAGCAGTGGAGTTCACACTTTTTTTTTTTTTTTTTTAGAAACAGAGTCTCACTTTATCACCCTCAGTAGAGCACTGTGACATCACAGCTCACAGCACCTCCAAATCCTGGGCTTAGGGGATTGTCTTGCCTCAGCCTCCTGAGTAGCTGGGACTACAGGTGCCTGCCACAATGCCTGGCTATTTTTTGTTGTTGTTGCAGTTTGGCAAGGGTCGGGTTTGAACCCTCCACCCTCGGTATATGGGGCCAGCGCCCTACTCACTGAGCCACAGGCACTGCCCAAGTTCAGACTTCTGATTATTTTTTCCATGAAGATAGATATATCCTATGTATATTTATATAGCCATTTTATATTATATTGTGAAAAGAGAGCTTTTAAATAATAGCACGGAATAATCTATTTGATCTACTTTTCCCTATTTTTTTAAATCTATCTTCACTCTCTTAGTACTTTCGTCTAGTCACAAGGTTTTAAAATCATACTAACGACTCCCAACTTAACTTCTCCAGACTAGACCTCTCTCCAGAACTGGAGACCTGTATATCCCAAGGCCTCCTGAGCAGCTCAGCTTGCATATTTAATAAACATGTCAAACTCAGCATGTCTAGAATTGGGCTATTGTTCTCCTTGTGTCCTCACCTTCTGCCTTCTCAGCTGATGATGGCCTCATTCTCTGGGCTGCTCCAGCCAAAAACTGTGAAGTTGTTCTTGATTCCTCTCTTTTTCTTAACATCCAGTCTGTGAGCAAATCCTGCTTGCTCTCGAATTTTATTCAGAATTCAGCTCTTTCTTGCCGTTTCTACTGCAGCTGTCACCTCTCCCTCGGTTGGCATGATAGCATCTTGGCTGCTCTCCCTGCCTCTCCCACGGCTCTTCCCCCATCCCGCAGTATTCTCACATGGCGGCCAGGGCAATGCCCTGAAAACACGTCATGTGCCATAGAATGTCACTCTTCAACTTGAAATCCAGCTGTTAGCCCTCATTTCACTCAGATTATAAACCAAAGTGCTTACAGTGGTGTCCAAGCCCCAGTTGTCATGCACCCCTTCCACTGCTGAGTCTCCTCCCATTCTTGGTCCCTCTGCTCCCACCACACCTCACACGGATCTTGCTTGTGCTCCAGCGCACCAGGGATGGTCCCACTTTACGTCATTGGCTCCAGCTGCTCCCCAGGCAAAAACTCCCTTCCTCCAGGCAGCCACGTATCTAACTCCCTCACACTGTCAACCTTTTGTTTTTTTCTCAGATGTCATCCTTTCCCAGAGATACATGAAATAGCATTTAAAAGTGAAAATTCCCCCATCCAAGGATTTCTGATCCCTTTTTACCTGTTTTTTGTTTTCTTTTCGTGATACTCACTATATTTTAATATATTATGCAATCTACTTACTGTATGTTGCTTACCTCTGTTTCTTTGCTAACTGTAAGCTCAATGAAGACAGAGGTTTGGTCCATTTTTGTCTGTTGAGGTTATCCAGTCACCTAGAATAGTGGTGTGTGACTGTACGACTCTTGGCTTAGTTATTTAACTTCAAATTCCGTGTTTCCTTACCAGGAAATTAAATTGTCAAGACAACATTTGCAGCATTGTTCTAAGAACAGAACGGGTTAGGGCAGTGGCTGTGGCTCCGTGGGTAGGGTGCTGGCCCCATATCCCGAGGGTGGTGGGTTCAAACCCAGCCCCAGACAGCTAAAACAGCAATGACAACTGCAACAACAAAAACAGAAAAGGCCAGGTGTTGTGGTGGTGCCTGTAATCCCAACTACTCAGGAGGCTGAGGCAAGAGAATTGCTTAAGCCCAGGAGTTGGAGGTTACTGTGAGCTGTGTCGCTATGGCACTCTACCAAGGGTGACAAAATGAGACTATATGTAAAAAAAAAAAAAAAAAAAAGAACCGAATGGGTTAATTGACATTGAGTATCTGGTACAGAAAAGAGGGCCACAATTAATTACCTCTCTCAGTTTTGTTTGTTTGTTTGTTTTTGTTTTGCTTACTAGAATGATCAATTTTTGATTAATGGAATCTAGTTACACATTTATTATGGCTTTTTTATTCCTTTCTTTACATCTATGCCAGACATTTTATAAGCCCATATCAAAACAATCAATAGGAACCCTATTTCATTTGCATCTATCTTCATTTGGTCTATACTATAATGAATTAATTTCATTTGACTTGATCATGAAACATAAATGCAGCCCTAAATATCTATGTTAAGAAAACAGGCTAGACTTGGGGGCTTATGCTGTGATCCTAGCACTCTGGGAGGCCTGGGAAGCTGGATTGCTTGAGCTCAGGAATTTGAGACCAGCCTAAACAAGAGCAAGACCCCATCTCTACTAAAATAAAAATAATAGGCAGACCTTGTGGCAAGCACCTATACTCCCAGATACTCAGAAGGATAAGGCAGGAGAATTGCTTAAACCCAGGAGTTTAAGGTTGCTATGACCTAGGCTGACACCACCGCACTCTAGTCTGGATGAGAGACTGAGAGTCTGTCTAAAAATTTTTAAAAGCGAGAAATCAAATATTGGACGGAGAGACATTATTTTGTTATTTGTTCAAATGACATGTTTTTATCACTCTTGCCACCCCCTAAATAGCTTTAAAACCTAAGTTTTGATTATATAAATTATTTCTTTCATATTTTCTCCATCCAGGAGTCATATTTCTTCCTTAATGATACCTGAGTTTTAGTAGCCATTCACAATATTTTCCATCAAGACTTCAGTCCCCCTGTCATCGGAACCATCAGATATTTTCAAGAAAAGGATAACCAGGTGTTTTAGATGTGGCTCTCCTCCAAATCATCATCTTTAAAAGTTCCTCAGAGTAAATGATGAGAGTATAAGTAGAAAAAAAGAGATTCCTTCAGGAGATGATGAGACTAATAGACCAATTATTTAGCACCTTTTAAGCAATATTTATGCATTTTAAAACAAAGTAAAACTTATGTTCAGGGATATTAGTGAAGAGCCAGTCTTATCAGAATAAAAATATTTGATAACCCTAGATAACTTCCATGTTTTGCTCACGTAGCATGTTATCCTTAAAATATTCTATAATTTCTTAATTATTTTTAAACTCACTTTTAAACAATAATCTTCATTTATCAATGACTTATTGATTGCAAGAAATGTTTTTTATTTTATGCTTTCAAATCTTCAAGATTCATTTGCAAGTTATTCTCACATGCACATTTTTGATGCGAAATCAGGAAGGCTCAGAAAGGGAATTGACTTTATTTAAGGTAACAGAGTTGGAAGGAGAGAGAGAGAATTATTTCTTCTTCAGTGTTTTGTGACAACACTAAGATATGGTTCCAATAAGCTAGTGGAAGCAGCTTAATTTTTAGACATAAAATGCTTGTAAGAATTCTGCTGCAGATTACAAAATTGAATTCCTAGTATTAGATCTAGGCTTACTTAAGTTTAACCCCAGATTGGCCTTAAAGATTAATTAATAAGTAATTCATTTTCACTTAAAATTTTTTCTATTCAACATAATAATATTAATGATAGAAAAAATCATCATCATCATTATTAATTGAGGGTGTAGTATGGTATTTTTCATATACTATGAAAAATATTTCACATTTATTATCTCCACAAACACTTCATGAGGTCAATACCATTCTTGTTGCAATTTATAGATGAAAATCTGCAAGCATTACATAACTTTTCCAAAGTCACTTCGCTAATAAATGGTTAAGAGAAATATTTACCTAATATGTCCAATTCTAAAAAAATAGTCTTCTTTTTTTTTCTTGAGACAGAATCTTACTGTGTCACCCTGGGTAGAGTGCTGTGGCATCATCTCTCACAGCAACCTCAAAGTCTTGGGCTCAAGCTAGTCTCTTGCCTCAGCCTCCCTAGTAGCTGGGACTATAGGCGCCCACCACAATGCCAACTATTTTTAGAGACAGGGTCTCACTCTTGCTCAGGCTGGACTTGAACTCCTGAGCTCAAGCAATTCACCTATCTCAGCCTCCCAAAGTGCTAGGATTACAGGCATGAGCTACTGCACTCAGCCTGATAAATATTCTTAAGAGGTTTTTATGTGGACTAGGCACAATGGCTGACACCTGTAATCCTAGCACTCTAGGAAGGCGAGGTGGGTGGATCGCCTGAGCTCAGGAGTTCTGTGACCAGCCTGGGTAAAGCAAGACCCCATCTCTTCTAAAAAATAGAAAAACTAGCCCAATGTTGTAGCAGGAGCCTGTAGTTCCAGCTACTTGGAGGCTGAGGCAAGAGAATCACTTGAGCCCAAGAGTTTGAGGTTGCTGTGAGCTATGATGTCTCAGTACCTACATAGGGTGACAAAGTGATACTCTGTCCCAAAATACATATACATATATGTATATATATGTATATATACACATATTTATAGACGTATTTGTGTGTGAATGGAAATTGTATGTTCAATAACATCTCATGATACACAAAATAATAAAAATATTCAACCAAATACCACATTAATTATGATGGTATGGGAAGATAGAAGAACTATGAGTGAGATCATTCTGTTTGTGAATTTGAGGATTATCCTCTGTTTGACCTAACTGAGGAAACTATTTGGAGCCATCAATGGCCCACCTTCCTCTCTAACAATCTGCCATCAGTGCTTACCCCTGTAGGGAAGAACTATCTGTGATTTGAAGTATAGGGACTTAAAATAAACATCAAGGTTTTAATGCACTGTCAGAGTATTTACTGTTATAATACAACTTTTAGAGAAATTGGACATATGTCATAAGTTCTTAGTGAAAACAAAGACCTTCTCCTCCATGTAAATGACATGGTCTTGTCACTGTGTTTCAAGAATGTGCCTTAGAAACAAATAAACCTTTTGATTATTCAGTGTTATGAAGCCTAGTCCAAGATCAATATTATCAAAATCATTCATTTGAGCCCAAACTTTGCATCCAGACAGATAATTCTAAGCAACTGTCAACCACAGATCAATCTGTGCAAGTTATTTATTCTTTCTATTTTGTGGTTAGCATGTGACCGTCAGCTCATTCAGGACAGCTCCAAGCCAAACATTCCTCTAAAGCAATGTTGACAGTTATTGTGGCAGGAGCAGATGACTAGTAACTAGGTCCACAAAGCTCCCAGTCAAATAGAATCTCTTCCAAAAGCAGTTTTTATCAAGTCAAAGCAAAGTTATAGTTGCCTCTTCTAAGAGGCTTTGAATCTGCCCATCGGAGAAGAAATCTTTCTGCAGAGCTGAGAAGAAATCTTTCTTCCCTCTACCAGCTGGGATTTCAGGTCTTAACTACTCAAGACAATGTGACCTCTTCCTCTGCAATCTAAAGCAGACACGCACTTTCAGTTTAATCGGCAACCCAAAATCTGCCTTTTAGAAACTTGTCAATAAGGTCAATCTTTATTTTCTTACCCCGTCTTTTAAGACCTAGGAAAACAATTAATTCTGCAGAAGTTTTATCTAAGGACCACGTAAAGAATTTATGTTTGTACCTTTTCTATTATCAAGCTAGATCAACTGCAAGCTCCAATCATGCAGATTGGGAATTCTAAATCTGTCTTGTGAGAAATGTTTTGTATTAACTACACCAGTGAATTTTGTTTATAATTTAGGTGTATGGCATGAGATCTGAAGACTAGGAACCAGTATTCTACTTTAGTAATTGTTTTTTAGAATAAGCAAGTAAATGGGCAATCTTCCTGCAAATATTAAAAATAAGCTGTAAAAAGAAACCTATGATATCTATCAGATTATTGGGGTTTTAAAATTAGGATCACCAAGCAAGCCCTCATCATGTCATCATGAAGTCACTACTTAAGTTCGTTGGGGCATTTTAAGATTATGTCTTTCTAACCTAATTTTAAAATCTTTTTTCACGGATGGAATTTATAAGTTGTACCGGTGCAGAAAGAGAAGAACATTTGTTCTAGGCTAATAGCATCAGCAGACAGAGTGAGGGCAGAGAGGTAAAAATATAGTCTGAGGCTGGTGTGGCTGGGGAAGATGCCAAGAAAAAAGTTAATAAAGCATTAGTTTGGGTTAGAAAAAAATAGGACCAGAATAAAATATTTGGATAAAATTCTGTAGGTTAGCATTTTCTAAAGCATGCTCTATTCACCATTGGCTTTCTGGATACTACCTGACAAAAAAAAAAAAGAAAGAAAGAGAAGTCATTAAAAAATATTGTCTATCGTAGCTTCTTTATAAAGAGTTACAAAATATTTGAGCACATTAATTTTTTGATTATGTCATAAATAAAAAATATGTCAACATTGTTTAACCCAATGCAATGGACTAAATGTTTGTGTCCCCTCAAAATTTAAATGTTGAAATCCAACACCCAATGTGATGATACAAGGAGGTAGGGCTTTGGGGTTGTAACTAGGTCATGAGGGTAGCCCCTCATGAATGGGATTAGGGCCCTTATGAGAGGAATCTCAGAGAGCTCTTCAGTCCCCTGCCACCTGGAAGGACACAGCCAGACAGCTGTCTAATGAACCAGAAAGTAGGGCCCCCAAATACCAAGTCTGTGGGGAGGGGGAAAAGAAGAGGGTGAGGGATTGGTGAGTTCTCACCTCATAGGCACAATGTAAGGGCATATGTTACACCTCCTGGGGGAGAGGCACAACTGAAACTTTTCCTAACAAATGTAAACAATGTAATCTAATCGTCTCTACCTTATATTAATCTAAAATTAAAAATAAAATAAAATCATGTTTAGACAATTTCAAGGAATAACTCTCTTACTGATATCCTAAACTATATTCCCTTACTATTCTTCTGCTACATTCAGCGTGGAAAGGCTTTCTGACATGTAAAAACTAAACACCTTATTCTGCCCCCACCTCCACTTCTGATACTTGACAACCAAGCTTTCAAGTATTTTCTCTGTGTCTTCATCTTTCTACCCACCTCTCAAATACCATATTGCAATCCAATAATACCTTCTACTTCATGGAAAGTGCTCAAAGCATCACCAATGATTTGCACATTCTAGCATCTTTACATTGTCTTCTGTTCACTTGATACAGTAAATGGCTCTTCTCATACTTAAAAATTTCTCCTTTCTTTCTTTCTTTCTTTTTTTTTTTTTTTTGCTTTCTCTACTCTGCCTCCTTCGGCTATTTCTTCTTCATGTTATTGTTAGGTTCTTCTTACCCTACCCATTTCTTAAGATCTACTAATGCTCAGATTTCTTTCTTAGGCTCTCTGCTCTTCTCACTCCATATAATCTCTGTTATTTTGTCCACTTCCAACACTTCGAGTACTATTTCTAAATGCCAGTGTCTTAGTACAAGCTTCCATAACAGCATACCATAGACTGAGTGGCTCAAACAACATTATTTTCTCATAGTTCTGGAGGCTGGGAAGTCCAAGATCAAAATGCCAGCAGATGCAGTGTCTGGTGAGTGCCCACTTCCTGGCAAGTAGACAGCTATCTTTTCATTGTGTCCACACATGACTAAGAGAAAACTCTTCTCTAATGTCTCTTTTATAAGGTGACTTATTCCATTCATAAAGGCTGCATTCTTTTTACCAAATGGTTTAACCTCCAAAGACCTACCTCCTAACATCACCACATTGGGGCGTAGGATTTCAACATATGATTATGAGGAGGACACACATATTCAGTAAGTAAAAGTCCATGACCTCAAAAATCTCTTCTAGCTCAAAATTCTCTGGGGGTTCTACTGCTATATAATAACTATTCCCTGACATCTCTATCACTGTATCTTCTTAGAATTCCCAATTACAAGCTCTGAAGGTATGAATCATATTTCATTAATGATGAAAACGTGGGCATCTTCATTTCATATCCTGCTCTACGTAAATAATTTATAGTAAGTTCTTTACATAGAACTTCAAAATAAATGTATGAGAGTCAAAATACAACAGCAAAGAGAAAATACAATAGATAGAAATGGTAGACAGTTAGGCAGATAAATAGATCCACTATTCTAAAAATACTAGTAAAAAGCAAAGTCTGGCACTTTTCAACATCACATACAGGTTATCAGGAGCCAAAGAGTGGAGATTTCCATAAGCGTTCATGGAGTATATTAGCCAAAATTAATAGTCCTGAATGAACACTTTCTATCCCAACATAAAATTTATTTGCCCTTTGGATAAGGGATTTGTCTCTTATTCTTTTGTTCTGTTTACTTTATTTATTCATTCCAATTAATTCAACTCAGTATCCTATATTTTCCTTTTTAAATCAATGGAATCTGGTTATTGAAAGTTGATGACGATGGGAACAGTACTGGGTTTAGACAATGTTATCTGACAACCATATTTAGAAAAAAAACAGTAAGAAAATTGTTCCTTAAAATTAAAGGGAAACCACATAGCTCATTTATTTTATTTTATTTTTCTTCTAATGAAAACATTTTTGGAGTATCTACTATGGATTAAACACTATGTAGACAACTGTAATATAAAGAATAGGGGGAAGGGAACTCACAGTGGGGAAAACAGACAGATGATTGTGAAACTCTGTGGAAAGAATTTTTATATAGGTGAACACAGAGGATTCTGGAAACACATGGCCCCCTCTGGGGGCATCATGAAGGTTTCTTAAAAGAAATGATTGGGATGAACCTTGAAAAATAATTAAGGGTTAGCTGAATCAAAGTCTTTTGTTTTTGCAGAGATTTTTATTCTAAACAGAAAATTCACAATGTATACAAACATTTGTATCAAGCATGAGCTAAATAGTTATTATACAGAACATCAGCATAGCTGGAACATTGTTCAAAGTAGGAAAAGATAAAGCTAGATAAGCAAGAAAGATCAGGTAAAGAAGAACATTGAACATCATGATAAAGAATATACTTTTATCTTTGTTCTGAAGACTTTGAAAGCCAAAGAAGAATTTTAAATGGAGATAAAAACAAAAACAGGTTTACCTTTAAGATATATGAATAGCAAAGACTACATTGATCTTGAATTGTTTCCAGATATTAAAGAATTTCATTAAAACAGATTTGGCAAACAATGTAATGCCTTTGCAGAGAGTAAATCTCATTCAAAGTAATGTTATGATCTTAAAATAACATACCATTTTTAGTTTAATTTTGTGCTATATTAAGTCCTTTTTGGTATTTTTATTAAAATAGTTGTACAACTGGTTTAAGGAGTTATTTATGAAATTTTTAAAGTTTTTAAATCACTCCCTAATGAATTCTGTACAAAACTTAAGTGTCCATTAGTCAATATCCTCAATTAATAACTGGGTTTATCTCAGTTTTTGTTAAATAAATTTGTAGCTAAAAAAGTAAATAAAAATAGCACTGCTAAAAATGGCTGCTCTTACATAAATCAATGTTTTTGAAGGAACTTCAGCCTCCAGTGCTGTGATTGCAACATGGGATCCCTGGAACACCAGAAGTTTGATGCCTTACAGGAGGTCGACATTTACATTTGTGAGAAAGTTTACAAGTTTACTTGCATGCAATAAACATGCTTACATTAGGAATACTGTTAGAGGAGGGAGAGAGATATTTATATCCCAACCTTGAAATCTGGAGCAATCCTAGGAAATCTTTTCTACCACTAATAAATTAATGAATCAAACAAGATTTCATCTCCTTAATTTTAGAAGATAACTATAAAACAACAATGTCAGGATTCATGTCTATCTAATTTAAACCTCTGTCCATGCACTTTGGGACATTGTCATAAAAATCATACATTTCCGCATCAAATTTATCATTTTTTCTAATGTTGAATATTATATATTTAGTAAAACAAACAAATAAAAAGAAACTTGAATCTATGCCCCTTAGAAAGTCATAGATTTTGATTTTTGTTTTTGTTTTGGCATATTATCAAAAGAAATACAGGAATTTCCAGAAATAATTTTTAATTTCTCTCCAATCCATTTTAGTTTGTGTAATTCATAGGGAAAATAAGTACAATTTATTGATTTAATTGTTTTCATTTGAAAATCAAAACAGGGTGCCCCACACAGATACTAAATTAGGTATAATGTTAATGCCAGAGCTAAAAGCAATAGTGGCTTTCCGAGGCTAGTGGAAGAATAACTTATAAAAGTTATAATAGATCACATCTGGTACAATTTCACCGATTTTGTTATGAACTTTTATATCTGCATTTTACAAATTTGTAGCTTCAAGAAAATGGGAATTGATCTGGAAGAAGATAAGAAAAGCCAGGAAAAAGGAGGAAGTAAGCCAACCTTTTAGAAGGTCCAAAGAAACTGGAAAGTTAACATATGAATAAAGCTCAGTAAATTCAATAATTTTTCCATTGTTTTTGAAGCAGTATACTTTATTATCTCAACATTGACAAGCAGACAAAAATACATTTCAAGAAATAGTATTTTTCCTTTCCATGATTTATCAGGATAGTGTTATTTTATGAATAAATAGGGCATTATTGGCTTGAGGGCATTGGCTTGGCTACATGCAAAATAATAATTGAAAGCCTCTTCTACTGCACAGATATAAATATATTTCATTACTTTATCTAATTCAAATGTGAGAATCTTGTGTAATTATAAAAAAAATAGAAAATTTTCAGTCTTTAAATCCATTGCTTTATTTAAAAAGACCTTAATATAAAAGTTATTTTTAAGCAGTTTTTTATTGGAGAAATGGAGAAAAGCTAATAATAACCACTAGGAAGTACTATCAAAGTGATTTTCTATGTTACTAATGAACCCTTTCTTTAAAAATACTTCTTTGGCATGTAGTGAGTGTGTGTGTGTGTGTGTGTGTGCACACGTGCATGCATGCATTGTGTTTGGGATTTGGAGCTGAGTGCGGAGAATGGAGAGGAATTTGGTACCGGAGAATAAAGTTTAGGAAGAAGTGGGGAAGAAGTAGGGAAATCCCACAATCATTTAAAGGTCCTCTTTTACAAAGAGGTCCTGCAAGAAGCAGCTTCTCCTCCAATGTGCTATACAGTCACAAAAGACCAAGCATTCTAATAGGAGATAGGAGAACCCATGTGAAAAAATTAGGACGATGCCATCCCATGCCATGACTTGCATGAAGGAGTAGTTCCTATCTGCTGTATGTTCATGACGCTCTTACCTGACTTCTCATGGAAAGGACTGTGCCAGGAGAATGGGAAGCCAGGAGAAGAATGCAACTTACTATACTACTGCATGAGAAGCTTCTAAATTTGGAAGCTTCCACACACTCAATCTGTGGATCATAGCTTGCCAGACCATTGTCTGTTAGCCAACAGGTAACAGAATTTGTTTTAAGCCTCTCACTACCTGGTTGAGACATTCCCCAGACATGAGTAAGGAAATAAAAATAAATTCTTAAGATGATAACTAGTAGGCTTGGCACACCTAGCTCATGGTTAGGGCACCAGGCACATACACCAGGGCTGGTGGGTTTGAACCCAGCCAAAGCCTGCTAATCAACAATGACAACAATAACAAACAAACAAACAAACAAAGCCTGACAGTGCCGCAGGTGCCTATAGTCCCAGCTACTAGGAAGCTGAGGCATGTGAGTTGCTTAAGCTCAAGAGTTTGAGGTTGATGTGAGCTGTGATGCCAGAGCACTCTACCAAGGGTGACAAAATGAGAATCTGTCTCAAAAAAGAAAAAAAAGATGATACGAGCATACTATATATTTAAAAGAAATAATCAAAGAACAAAGAATAAGTTTTAAAATGTAAAGACAAATACATGATTTTTGTATATAAATAGAAGAAGTAAAAAATATTTGCTAAAAACAAATCCATTTGGAAAATCAAATATTAGAATTCTCAAAACAGAAGGAAAGGCTATAGGTGGAAATTATAGAGACGGTGTGGCAGTAAAAGGTTGAATTATTGTATTACAGGGACTAGGTTGTATTTTTTAAAAAGCAAAATCCAATTAAGTGCTTTTTATGAGGAGTGAAACAAATATAATTACATAGAAGGCAAAAAACAAAAAGATGACTTAGGATATTTCAAACAAATGATAATTTATAAAGTCAGGATAAAGCAAGATATAATACTAAAAGCATTAAATGAGGCTCTCAAAAACATATATTTATAATGATAAAGACTAGATTAGGAACTTCCACTTTCACCTCCAAGGCATAAATTACTTGAAGTTATCACTCCTCACATCATGAAAAGTTGGACTGAAAGAAAAATCAACAATGTTTTTAGACCTATCAGAAAACTAAGTTTGCAGTGCAAACCTCCCCACTATAATCTGTAGAGACAGGGAAATTCAAAGTCTCACAGCTGAGATCTGCTCACCTGGAGCAGAAGCTACTGGAATCATAAACTGGTAAAAACAAACAAACAAAAACATGTAAGTTGTAATTTTGACAAATTACTAAGGTCTGCATGTGGACTAACATGACCTAACACACACCCAGGGGCTCCATATTTCACAGGCTTCACCTTCCTGAACATAACAGGCTGTCACAGTGAAGACCAGAGAAAAATCCTCAGGGCTTTGTCAAAGAGAGGGGAAGAGTAACCTTTCTGAAATATGCCCAGAACCTTTTCCATAACAAAGATATACTCTTCATGGAAAAAGACTTTCTCAGAGACTTGTCCCAGAGGTATACAGGAAGAATCTTCCTCTCACTCCAGCCTCTGGCAGCCTTTCTGTTTTACCTACAAGGGTAAGCTATAAAAGAACAAATACTTGGGAGGGCTACAGCCCAGACACATAGATTCCCAGTAAAAGAGGGAAATTTAGCAGGGGGCGAAGCAAAATGGCAGACCAGAAACATTTCCTTACTAGAAACAAGGTGGAGGAAAGAAAATTCCAACCACCTCTGGCTCAGCCTACCCACCCAAGGGCATCACTCCTGGGGCATAGTGAAGCAGTGGTGGACTACCAGAGCCAGCAAGGGTATCTGGAGCTGGGGAGAGCCAACACAGAAGGCAAGTGCTTGGTAACAGGCAGGGAACAGCCAGCCCACCCAAAGAGGACTGGGGAAAGGAAAGGGTTATCCAGTGGCTTTTTTATTTTTAGCTTACTGGAGTGGCCTTGGAGAGTTTAAACAAGTGGGTGGACTCAAACTATCCAGCAGCAAGGACTAAATATCAGGTGGATCTCCCAGCAGTTTGGCTGTTAGGTGGGTGCTGCCATTGTGGGAAGGACATGTGAGAGAAACAGTCCACAGGGTCCTAGTGCATAGCCAATTCTGGCATGCCTGCTGAGCTTGGGCATCTACCCTCAGGGTGAGCTGAGCAGCACCAGAAATGGTTGTGTGACATGGCTCCTAAGAAATTTCACAAGAGTTTAGGACCCCAATCCCAGAGACTACATGCTAACAAAACAACCAGGATCCAATTGAGGGATCAGGAAGACAGGACATAACCTCCCCTACTACCACAGCCACAGCACCAACTGGTATCTTATATCCTTTTTTTCTTTTTTAAGTAGAGATTTTGCCACTTTTCTCATCTTTCCCACATAAATTTCTCATACAGCAACCAAGATACCGCTTTTTATTTCATTTTTTACAATTGAATCATTAATTTTCTTTATCTATTTTTATTTCTTTTCTTTTCTCTGAGTGTGGGGGTGTCACAGCATCGGTCTGGCTTAAGGAGGTCATGAGCTTATGGACTCAGGTATCCTTCAAGCTTTTGCTATTGAAAAGAGAGTAAGGCAAGTCTCTACTGCAACATAGTGCTGAATTTTCAATTATTTTTTGGTTTTGGTATTTTTGTCTTTCTCTTTTCATATTTGGCTGAGGAGGTCTTGCTTTTTCCCATGAGGTAAAAACCTCCTGACTTCAAAGGACTTGCCCAACCCTGCCTCGGAAAGTCCTAGAGTTGTGGGTTTGGCCATAGCACCCTGCCAAACAACACCACTTCCCCTGCTTCTCTCTTTCTCTTCTTTCACCCTTCCTCCTCCTCCTCCTCCTCCTCCTCCTCCTCCTTCTTCTTTTTCTTCTTCTTCTTCTTCTTCTTCTTCTTCTTCTTCTTCTTCTTCTTCTTCTTCTTCTTCTTCTTCTTTTTCTCTTCCTTTACCCTTCTTGCTCTTAACCCTTCTCTTCTTTTTGGCCTCATACCAAAAGGCCACTTCAACATCTAAGCTCTGAAGCAAGGTAATTTAAAGTGAAAGAGGTAGTGAGAAGGAAAAATAGGGGGAAGGAAATGAACAAGAAGAAAACACACATGAGGAGGAATCAACCAAAAAATTCTGACAACATGAAAAACCAAAACAGAGTACCTCTCCCCAAGGGGACAAGAGGGAGCTACCACAGAGGATTCCACCTATAAAGACTTAATGGAAATGACAGAAAGGGAATTTAAAATATGGATGGCAAAGGCAATAAAGGGAATTAATGAGAAAGTGGAAAAACAGAACCAAAAAACAGATGAACAATATAAAGAATATAGAAAGGATGTGGTGGAGCTGAAAGAAATAAAGGACTCAGTCAGGAAATTTAAAGATACAGTGGAAAGTCTCAATAACAGATTGAGGGAGAATCAGTCTGTTAGACCATAAAGAGGGGGAATCTCAGAGTTAGAGGATAAAACTCTTGAGCTAACCCAGGTAGTTAAAGAGGCAGAAAAGAAGAGAGAGAAAGAATAACATTCAGTTAGAGAATTATTGATCTCAACAAAGCATTCAAATATATCAATAAAGGGATCCCTGAAAGGGAAGAAGAATGTCCCAAAGGAGTGGAAGCCCTATTAGAGAATATCAGAAATGAAAACTTCCCAAGTTTCACTGAAGATTCGAAAACCCTCCTTTTAGAAGGATAGCGAACCCTGGGTCATTTCACCACAAATACAGGATCTCCAAGACACATTGTAATAAACCTTTTCAAAGTCAAAACAAAAGAGAAAATTCTGCAAGCAGCCAGGAGAAAGTGCCAATTGACCTACGGGGCAGATTCATCAGGGTAATAGCAGACTTTTCAGGTGAAACTTTCCAAGCCAGAAGAGAGTGGTTATCTACCTTTAACCTTCTTAAACAAAAACAATTTTCAGGCCAGAATTCTATATCCTGATAAACTAAGCTTTAAAATTGATGGGGAAATCAAATATGATTTAAAATATCAAACTGATATTCAATCATTGACAAAATTCACCACAATTACACTAGTTACACAAGAAATACTTAAATCTATTCTCCACACTTACCATCACCCTAGAACACCAGCAAAGTAAACTCCTAGAAACTAAGGACAAAATGTAGCTTCTATAATGATCCAAGTGATAAAACTAAGCAATAGATTTTCACAAAATAAGATGAATAGAACTCCATCACATTCATCAATTCTCTCAATAAATGTTAATGGCTTGAATTCTTCACTGAAAAGGCACAGGCAGGCCAATTAAAAATAAAGCACAAATCATCCATAAGCTGTCTCCAGGACACACACCTAACCTTGAAGAACAAATCAAGATTTAGGGAAAAGGGATGGAAAACAGTATTTCAGGCAAATGAAAACAGGAAGAAAGAAGAGGTCACAATCTTATTTCAGATGCATGTGGATTTCAAGCAACTAAAGTTAAGAAAGACAAAGATGGTGACTTCATTCAGGTCAAAGAAAAAATACAAGAGGACATTTCAATTTTAAATATTTATGCACCCAACTTAAATACTCCCAGATTTATGAAACAGACCTTCATTGGCTTGAGCAATATGATACCCTAAAACTCTATAATACTTGGGATGTTAACACCCCTTTGGCATAACTTGACAGATTCTCTAAACAGAAAATAAACAAAGATACAAGAGACTTAAATGTGACCCTAGAACAAATGAGCTTAATAGACAAATACAAAACACACCATCCCAAATCTAAGGGATATACGTTCTTATTGTCAACCCATGGAACATACTCTAAAATAGATTCTATCCTAAAATAGAAATCAAACCTCAACAAAATTAAAATAACTAAAATTATACCTTATATCTTCTCTTACCACAAGGCAATAAAGGTGGAACTTAATACCACAAAAATTTTCATCCCCAGACAAATCCATGGAAATTAAACAACCTTAAGCTGAATGACAATTGGGTCAAGGAAGAGACAAAGCAGGAAATTGTTAAATTCCTCAAACATAACAAAAAGGAAGTTACAAGTTACCAAAACCTGTAGGATACTACAGAAGCTATCCAAGAGGGAAATTTATCACATTAGATGCCTACTACCAAAACACAGAATGAGAGCATGTAGAGAACCTAATGAATCATCTTAAGGAAATGGAAAAAGAAGATCAATCCCAAACCCAGCAGAAGAAAAGAAATAACCAAAATTAAATGAGAAATAAATGAAATGAAAACAAAAGAATTGTTCAGAAAATTAATGAAACAAAAAGTTGTTTCTTTGAAAAAAATGTAAAATCAATAAACTTTTGGCCAGATTAACTTAAAACAGAAAAGTAAAATCTCTAGTAACCTCAATCAGAAATGAAAAAGAGGCAATAACAACAAGATATCCCAGAAAGAGAAGAGATTGTCTCCAACAAATACAAGAAATTTTATGCCCAGAAATTGGAGAAAATTGACCAATACCTGGAATCACACCCTCTCCCTAGACTTAACCAGAAATAAATAGATCTCTTGAATAGAACAATATCAAGCACTGAGATGGAAGAAACAATAAAAAAATCTTCCAACCAAAAAAAGCCCTGGAAAAGATGGCTTCAAATGAGTATTCTATCAAACTTTCAAGGAAGAGCCTCTACCTATACTGCAAGAAACTCTTCCAAAACGCTGAGAAGGAAGGAACCTTCCCCAACATGTTTTCTAAAGCAAATATCATACTGAGTTCAAAACCAGTAAAAGACTAAACTAAAAAGGAGAACTACAGACCAATTTCACTCATGAATATGGATGCAAAAATTCTCAATAAAATCTTAGCAATAGATTAGCGCTACACATTAAAAAATTATACATCACAGGGTGGTGCCTGTGGCTTAAAGGATTAGGGCACCAGTCCCATATACCAGAGGTGGTGGGTTCAAGCCAAGCCCCAGAAAAAAACTGCAAAAAAATAAAATAAATTATACATCACAATCAGGTTGACTTTATCCCTGGGATGCAAAGCTGATATGTTTAACATACACAAATCCATAAATGTAATTCACATATCAATGGAAGCAAAAACAAAGACCATATGATCCTCTCAATAGATGCAGAAAAAGCATTCAGCAAAATTCAGCATCCTTTTCTAATAAGAACACTTAAAAATACAGGCATATGGCATGCTTCTTAAACTGATTACAGCTATCTATGACAAACTGACAGCTACTGAATGGAGTAAAACTGAAACCTTTTCCACTTGGAACTGGAATGAGACAAGGATGTCCACTAGTGCCACTACTATTCAACATAGTGCTGGAAATTCTAGTCAATTTAATAAGCCAAGAAGAAAATATAAAGGGCATCCAAATGGAAGCAGAGGAGATCAAACTCTCACTCTATGCCAATGATAGGATCTTATACTTAGAGAACCCCGGAGTCTCAAACACACGACTCCTGGAAGTGATCAAGAAATACAGCACCATATCAGGGTATAAAATTAATATTCACAAATCAGTAGCCTTTGTATTTGCTTATAATAGCCAAATTCAGAAGGTAACCAAAGACACCATTCCCTCCATAGTAGCTTCAAAGAAAATGAAATATCAAAGAATATACCTAACAAAATAGGTGAAGGACCTCTACAAACAAAGAGAATTATGAAACCTTAGGAAAAGAAATAGCAGAAGACATTAATAAATGGAAAAGCATACCATGTTCCTGGATAGGAAGGATCAATATTGTTAAAATGTCTATAATTCCCAAAGCAATCCCCATTAAAATATCAACATCATACATTGAAGATATGTAAAATATGATTTTTAGTAATAATAACAAAGCTAGAGGCATCACCCTACTAGGCTTTAGGCTATACTACAAGTCCATAGTGATCAAAATATCATGATATTGCCACAAAAATAGAGACATAGACATTTGGAACTGAATGGAAAACCAAAAGATGAAAACAGTGTCTTATAGTTATCTGATCTTTGATAAACCAAACTAAAGCATCTACTGGAGGAAAGTATCTCTATTCAACAAATGGTGCTGGAAGAATTGGATGGCCATATGTAAAAGACTGAAACTGGGCACACCTTTCACCACTTACTTACAAAAATTTGTTCAAGATGGATAAAATAATTAAATCTAAGGCATGAAATGACAAAAATCCTAGAAGAAAGTGTGGGAACAACTCTTGAAGATGTCAGCCTGGGGAAAGATTTTATGAAGAAAGACTTCAGTGGAAATTGCAACAATAACAAAAATTAACAAATGGACTTAATTAAATTGAAAAGCTTCTGCACAGCTAAGGACATAACAATTAAAGCAAATAGGCAACCTTCAGAATAGGAAAAATATTTGCATGTTATGAATCTGATAGAGACTTGGAAACTAGGATCTATAGAGAACTCAAATTAATCAGTAAAGAAAGAACAAACAATCTCATCTGTCACTGGGCAAGAGACATGAACAGAAACCTCTTTGAGGAAGACAGACAAATGGCTAACAAACATATGAAAAAGTACTCATTGTCCCTAATTATCAGAGAACTGCAAATCAAAACTACCATGAGTGTGGGGTAAACCCCCACAAAAATTAAATGAAATGTGCTCTTTTAATTACAGAACTGAGTGAAAAGACTTGAGTATTATGCACTTTTGTCGAAGCCCTAAGCAACCTGGGAAAACACGGTGGGGGCCTGTAGGCCAGGTGTAAAAACCTCCTACAGGTAACCCCGACTGTGCAGTCAAGTCAGCCTGTCAGATAAGGGTTGAAACGGCCCATCTGTGCAGAGGACATGACTCAAAGGTTGATGTGAGTAAAAAGAAAAACTCCATCATAATGATGTGAGTAACATACTCCACTGTAACTGCAGGGTCACCAAAACCATAAAAAAACAGTCATGAAGACAGTTTCTCGGAAATTTAATTGAGTACATAGAAGAGAAAGGTTTTACTCCTCTGTTTATCCTAACCTTTAACTTTAACAATAGAAGTCGCGTAATGTATTGTTCTTTTAGATCTTCCAAAAGGAATAGCCTGAGACTAGTTTAAGATGGTTGTCTTACTTTCCCAGACTTTCTTTCCTTAGGCTACTCTTATGATGGCTATCCCACATTCCCGGCCTTTCTTTCTTTTGTATAGTTTAAAATAAGAAATGAGGATATTAAGATTATTAATCAATGTGGTGTATGTGACTAGCTCCCAATAAAAGGGAGTAGAAAATAAAGACATTTTGCTACATGCCACCTAAGAGTGTGTAGTCGTTTCTTGCTTTTAAACAATTCTAAGAGCGAGCTTGCACCCGCAGCCAAGCCGTCCTTCTCTCCCCACGAGAAAGAACATCACCCAACACATGAGATGTCACCTAACCCAAATAGATTAGCCCACATCCAAAAGTCCCAAAGTTGCAGATGCTGGAATATATGTGGAGAGAGGGGAACACTTAACAGTGTTGGTGGGACTGCAAACTAATACAACCTTTTTGGAAAGAAGTATGGAGAATCCTCAAAGAACTAAAATTAGACCTCCCATTCAACCCAACAATCTCACTAAAGGTCAAGAAAATAAATCATTTTATCATAAGGACATTTGCACTAGACTCTTTATCGCAGTTCAGTTAGCAATAGCCAAGATGTGGAACCAACCTAAATGTTCACTACCCCAGGAATAGATTAATGAACTGTGGCATTTATATACAATGGAATACTATTCTGCCATTAAAAAAGACAGAGACTTTATAGCTTTTATGTTGACCTGGATAGAATCGAAAAACATTCTTCTTAGGAAAGTATCACAAGAATAGAAAAGGAAATATCTAATGTACTCAATAGTAATATGAAGCCAGTAGACAATCTAATTCATACCCACATGAGAGAAAAACTCATTTAAATTCAAGTTGGGAGAAGAGGAATGAGAGAAAGCAGAGAGGTGTTTGGGGGTGCTCCCCTTAATAGGCACAATGTAGGGGATGTATGACACACCTTTTGGGTGTAGGACCCAACTACAGAAAGGAGTCTATCTAATAAATTCAAATATCATGACCCACTTGTTCACACCCTCACATTAACCTGAAATTTTTTTAGAAGTGTGAAATTTAATTGGAAAATGATAGAATGTTCTTCTTCACCTACACCTTCCTACCACACCCAAACAGCTCTTGCATTGTAGTAGATTTCCATGAAGAAATGCAGATTCTCTCTCTCAGGAGGAACACTCAACCTCTGTAGCTGCTCCTTATCCACAGGTGTGGAGAAGATGTTGTAGGATGTTCTATGACCCCTAGCCTATGTTTGAAATGTAGATAGTACCAAACCCTGAATGCACTCTGTTTAATATATGTTAGGCACAGTAAGTTGTTGATGACAACAATAATAAAACAATAATGATGACAATAATAAAATAGATCAATTATAACAATATAAATGTAATAAAATTTATTGTTGTGTGGTCTCTCTCTCTCTAAAAATATCTTATGGCACCACGCTCACTTGTTTTCAGACCACAGTTGATGGCAGGTAATTACAACTACAAAAAGCAATACTACAGATAAGGAGGGTCCCTATAAGCCCAAAGTCAAGAAGGAAGATAAACAAATAAGAGCACTAGAAGAATCTGAAGGTCCTTTGCACCTATATCTACAGCAAACATTAAATCAAGCCCACCTCCTAACCAGATCAACATAGGACAGGTATGTCAATACAAGACCTATTTACTTCTGCTTCTATTACCCAATAAACAATATCCAGCTTTCTACAAAAAATTGCAAAGCACATCCAAAAACCTATAGTCTCAAATATGATACATATTTCAGAATCATCAAATAGGAAATTCAAAATAACTGTGATTAATACACACACAGTAAGGGCTCTAATGGTAAAAGTGACAACATACAAGACCAAATGGATAATGTAAGCGAGAGACAGAAATTCTAAGAAGGAATAAAAAGAAAATGTCAGAAATCAGAAAAGATTATAGTGGAAAAGAAGAATGTCTTTGATGAGCTCATTAGTAGACTAGTAAAATAGATTAAATAAAGAACATATTTTTATGCATCGTGCACTATAAGATATGTATAACAAAAAGTTCTACTAATGACAAGAAAAGTACATAATTTCACAAAACATGGTGGAAGATTTTGACATGCTTTTCTCAAATCAAGTAGAAAATACAAAGGGTAATATACAGAATATGAATAACACAAGTAATGTAACTGATCTAACATAAAGAAAATTTATTACCAATAAAGGAAGAAAAACACACACAAAAAAGTTTTGAAATGCACAGAAAATCCCATCAAAATCCCAATTTTTTTCCTTCACAGTTGTACATAATAGTTATTTGAAAGGCCATAATAAATAATTCAACTGATTTCATGAAAAGTAATCCATATAGCCCTCATTTTCAAGCCACAAAGTAATAAACTATCAGTAAGTGGAAATATACGTAGACACATAGGCCCCTCCATTTAAGAAATTAAAGCACAGTTCTGAATAAAATTGAGTTGAGGAGGAATCAAAACTAGAAACATAAACTTTAGAAATTAATCATGAATCTCTGTATTTCAAAAGTAGTAGATTTAGGCTCAGTGCCTGTGGCTCAAGTGGCTAAGGTGCCAGCCACGTACACCCAAGGTGGCGGGTTCGAATCCAGCCCGGACCCACCAAACAACAATGATGGCTGCAACCAAAAAATAGCTGGGTGTTGTGGCGGGCACCTGTGGTCCCAGCTACTTGGGAGGCAGAGGCAGGAGACTCGCTTGAGCCCAGGAGTTGGAGGTTGCTGTGAGCTGTGATGCCACGGCACTCTACCCAGGGGGACAGCTTGAGGCTCTGTCTCCAAAAAAAAAAGTAGTAGATTTAAACCAAAGCAATATTGAGAGAAAAAATTCT
>CAUYTI010069753.1:0-20669 GCA_963575145.1 Galago senegalensis
GGCGCCCGCCACAACGCCCGGCTATTTTTTGGTTGCAGCCGTCATTGTTGTTTGGCGGGTCCGGGCTGGGGATTCGAACCCGCCACCTTAGGTGTACGTGGCTGGCGCCTTAGCTGGTTGAGCTATAGGCGCCGAGCCACCCACATCTATCTCTCACCAACACCTACTCTGGGGTTTGACCCTGTGAGGGTGACCCGGAGGAATAAAGATGCCCCCTACCCCTCCTTATTCCCACGGAGCTCAGAAGAGAGGCCCCCTTCCATGGAGGAGAAGGCTCCCTTCCCAAAGCTCTTCACCATGACCTAGCTTAAACACTGCACTCATATCTCCAGGCTTTGCCCTGGTAATGCAAAGGGTTGCTTCATAAATGTAGAAAAGTGTTTTATCTCTACAAATTAGGCTGTCAAGACCACGGTTTCGGGAAGGTCTTTAAAAAGCCAAGGAATGACCTCTTTCTTCCGGAGTCATTCACTCCCTTTTATGCTTTCTTGAATATAAAAGGTGAGGGGCGACAGCTTTCAAACCCGGATGTTTTAATAGTCTTAGGAGCACACTGCAAAGGTGAACCCCATCACTCAGGAGCAGCTCGTGGAGAACAGGTGGTGGATCCCTGCAGCCCATGATTTCCCAGCCCCCCTTGCTCTGCCAGTCCATGGTGTGTTCCCCAGTGAGAGAGATCGATGTACAAATAACTACAACATAAGGCAGGATGCAGAGTGCCCCAAGAGAGGCATGAGAGGCATGAGGGCCCTTAAAGGCCAAACAGGGGGGAGGACTCATCAATTAGAACGCAGGTTCCCCACATTTTTCTCAGTGACCTCAATGAGGCATTCTATCTACAACGTGTAATTCCTCTAGTCAAGACAGTTTGTTAACTGCACGGGTGGCAGTTTTACGTGTGAAAACAATAGACATGTTTTGATCTTTCAACCTACACATTCTCCCTTGCTACCCCCCCCCAACCTGCACTTCACTGACGATTCAGCTAAAGCTCCAGCAGGAGAAAAAGGGTGGTGAGTGGGTTATTAAGCTTAGGGGAGGCTATAAGGTGGCATTCAGACGGACTGTGAAAGATAGGTGAGACCCAAACAGAAGTGAGAGAGAATATTCCAGGCAAAGGGAGCCCCGACAGCAGATGTGCAGGGGAGTCATGGTGGTATGCCTGGGCTGAGCCTGGCTGGTAGTGAGGAAAGCAGTGGGGAGCAGAGGCAGACGAGCCTGTGTTGGCCTGGGATGGGAAGGCTGGCAGATTTGCACTCGGAGCTTAACGCCACCCTGAAGACTGACTTGGGGCTGAGCAGGGGAGAGAGTTTATCTGGCTGATTAGGAAGGGCCTGGCTTTGCTGGATGTGGATTCTCTGACCTTTTATTCCTTCCTCCTTTCCTCCCCCTTCTAGCCATACCCCTGCCCCTCGTGACTGAGTTAACCTTCTGGGTTGGAAGTTCATCTGAAGCCCTGCCCAACACAGAACTATGAGATTACTCTTTGAAAGCTTTCATGAAGCTTGTAATTAGAAGAATGTAGGTGATCATATTTAAAGGTATTAGTTAGTATACTATCCACTATATAAAATAGGAAATTCACTTCAGAATTACTTAAAGAAACTCATTGACTTGTGTAATTGGAACAGCCAGAGGAAAATCAGCTTCAGGATGGGTTTAATCCAGGGGTTTGTGATATCCCATAAGACTCAGCTCTATTCCTTTGTGATTCTCTCCACTCTGCCTCCTAATGTAGCAGCCTCATTTCCAGACAGAACTCCCTCACAGTAGTGAAATAGTTATCAGCAGCTGTGGAGCTCCGTGTTTGCTTTTTTTCATAACCAGGGAAAGTTAAGAAGGTTTTCTTGCCGCACTTTAACAAAAATCTCAACTTTCTCTGATTGGACCAATTTACATCACAAGGTCACTCTCAAATCACTGTAGCCCACAGAATCCTATGCATTGATTAGCTTGGTCCTGGTTACATGCCTTTTCCTCAGCCACTTGCTTGGCCTGGGGTGGGGAGTAGTAGGAATACTATGACTGGCTTAGACCAATTAGACCCCAACTCAAGAGTTGAGTCCTGCTCATGACTACCGCATAAAGAGAAAGGCCAGCAGACCCTGGGGAAACAGATAATGCTGTCCAACAGAGCTTCTCTCATAAAAAGTTGGGTGAGAGAGAGATGGGATTAGTATCAGAATCTCCAAAGTAATTTGAGGGTCACCCATAGACTTAACTCATCCATATCCCCAAACTCACACAAACTTGTGAGGTGGCTGTGATATGTTCTCCACTTTTCCCCCCTTTTTCTTTCCCTTCCTTTTTCCCCTTGCATATTTCCTTATCCCCAACCTGCTTAACTTCTTTGCTTTTTTTCCATTCCTTGCCTTCTCTCTAATCCAATGTTCCATGGCTCCTCCAGCCTGCCCCTTCCCACCTCCTGGGTTTCTTTGATTTCAAGCCCATTCTTCCCTCCCTGCCCACATCTCCAGCTACCCTCTCCTGATGCCTCTGAGTTCAATTTCATCTCCTCCAAATTGCTTTATTGGTTCCACAGAAAAACAAGGCTAGCTAGAGCCATTACAGGTGCATGCAGTGTGCATTAGACTAAAAAAAAATTTAAGGAAAATACTCCGGCAAATGGAATCAATAAACTCCAAATCAAACATTCGCTGGGAAGAGGGAGAAGGCTACCTGCAGCTAAGTGTGTCGGGAAACTGCTCACCATTCAGCAGCAAAAGCCTAAAGCCATTTCCCGGCCCTACCCACGGCATAGGATGGCTGAGCAAGCCCTGGGTGCCTAATGCTCCAGCCTCCCTCTTTTCCAGCCTCTGACCAAACCTCTCTCTGCCCCTCCAAGACCCCACTTCTTTCTGCTGAGGAGCCCAGTGGCTTCCATGCCTGCCCTCCAGGACAATCAGTGGTGAGGATTAAGAAAGGGGGCAGAGTGATAGGGAGAGAGGTAAGGGGACTAGGGGAACAGAGGCATTTTCACTGTGGTATTTTTAGACCCCAAGATAAAATCTTCCATAATCATAAATTTTTCTTAAAAGAAAATGAGAGTTGGGTGGGTGGTACTTGTACCCTCCCCTCCCCTTTGTGCTTTCTCTGCAGCAGAGGGAAGAAAAAGCAAGAGAAAAGAGAAACAGAAGAGAGAAGAGAAAACCCATTGGAAAATTAGTCCCACAAAACTGGGGTCGTCCAGGAGCCTTCCCACCTGCCCCCCCCTAAAGCTTTGGCCAGGTGGAGTCCAGCAGGAAGCATGAGCCCAGGCTGAGGTCATACTGGGAATCGAGGTTGTCTCCTGAGCCCTGGCCCACCCTCGAGACCTGTCTGATGTGAGAGAGGAGAGAATTTCATTGCAGGAATCCTTTCTCCATTGGCACTTTTACCATGACCCTATTTTATCCCAGCGTTTTTACACACTCCTGAGTATCCTTTGGGTTAAAGAGCAGCTAGTACTGAATTTAGAACAACGTAGACTTCTTTTTTCACTTTACAATGAAACAGTGATGAGAGCAGAGCATTTTAGACTAGGATTTCTTGAGACCCTACACAAAGAGGGAGCGTTGGCCCAAGTAGAAATATGGGAAATAAAGAAACAGAGCCAGGAAAGACAGGAGACGAGAGCTGGGCTGACGTTGAGAGGGCTGACGCAGCTAACGGCTACAGCCAGCGCCTGAACGCTGAAAACGGCCTTATTTATACAGTATCTTAACAAGGTTGGGTAAATCTTAACACATGGGGTAGAGATCAACCTGAAACAGGAAAAACTGTGTGCTTGTGGATAACAAGGAAAGTGTGCCTTGGCTACGGGACTTCTGGCAGGTGGAAAGAATGTTGTCAAAGGAGGAGAAGCGGTTGGGGGGGGTCACTCTCTGAGCATTTCCCAGGTTGTGGGGGCCCTGCCAGCCACAGCCTGCTCCCCACATGGATCCATGAATGCCCTGACTTTGCATAGAGAATGTAGTTTGTACGTCCTGTGTTTCTGTTAACAAGCTTTTTCACATCCTCAAAGGGGCCTAACAGCCTGAAAAACTGAGAGCCACAGAGGGAACCAAGGCACAAGTTTGCATGTGGCTCCAGTGTTCTAAGCCTTCCCAAACCTTCAGGTAAAATAACTGTCCAGCTTAGACCCTATAGGTGTATCTTGGAGTGCCCTCCTTAGTGCCCACATATGGCCTTCACAGGACAGATGTGCCATCTTTCTCTGTAGCCCACATCAGCATACAGACCCCTTTGTTTCTTCCCTTTGGTAGAGTTTAGGCAGGCTCCTTTGAGTATGATACATTTTGCTAAAAAGTGAAGGAACGTGAATAGCATACAAATGACATTAAGCTGGTCAGGTTCTCAAAAACCCTGCAAATCCCACTGAGTCTCAAAAAGCTTATTCGGGGCCGAGATTACCTCTTCCTGAAGTAATTGCTATCTTAACAGAGGAGCCAAGCACTAGCTTGGATCACTTCCCATCAAACTGCCTTTGTCCCAAACCAGTCACTAACCCCATCATTATAGACCTCCAGGTGCCATCTTATTCCCTAAACATTTTGCCTCATTCAAAACAAACATCTTCTTTCAAACTGAGACTTTCAGTTTCACTCTATCCTGTGACTCAGCAAATAAGCACTGGATTATGGATAAGTAAATGAATAAATGAATGAATGAGTAAATTCATGAAAACTTTACTGTCATTACTCTCCCAACTCTCATTTCTTCTAGGCTGGAGACCTCTAGTTCATTTCCCCTCTAGGCCCAGTGATTTGAAAAGTATGGTCTCTGAGCCTGTGAATGACTGAACCCTCTTGTGTTTATTGGTACAGATCAATCTACCTCTGGACACTGCTTGAATAATAGGCTGATGTCTTCAAAATTCAAATGTTTCTACTACCCTGTTATCTCTTTCCTCTTTTTCCTTCCTTCTAAGACTTCAACTAAAAATATACTAGACCTTTTCACTTTGTCCTCCTTGCCTTTTATCCTCCTTTCTGTATTTTCTGTCTTCTTGTCTCAGTGCTACATTCTAAATATTTCTGACCTACATTCCAGTTCAGTAATTTTCTCTTTAGCTCTGTCTAATCTCTTATTAAAGCCATCCATCAAGTTCATAATTTCAGTGATTGTTTTTAGTTCTAGAATTTCTCTTTCAAAGTCCCATATGTATTTAACTGTTTCCAATTTCCTACTGAAGTTTTCAAGCTGATGTTTTTTATATCCTCGAACATAGAAATCACAGTTGTTTTACAGTGTATGTCTGAAGAGTCCAATATCTTACGTCCATGATTCTGTTTTTATCACCTATTATTTCTGCTGATTCTTACTCATAGTATCTTGTTTCCTTATGTGTTGGTCATATTTGAATTCTGTGTTAGACATGCTTGTCACTCCAGCCTCTATGTTTCCACCCTTTTCAGAAACATTTGAGAATGAAGAACCTTAATTGGCAGGATGCTATCTCACATTATTGTTTAAAATGTAGTTTTAAAACTACACAAAGAGGTGTGAAATTGGGATCCATTCTTGTCAATATCTGCCCCACCTTTGGATTGTGCTGAAGTGTGCTTGGGAAGGCAGGGCAGGGAGTGGGAGACAGTGGCAAGGAAGACCCTTTAGGTAGGCTTCTTCCTACTCCATCACAAACTCACTACCACCTGAGGGCATCAGCACCAATTCTGAGCACCCATAGCAGAGGAGACTTTCAACTGGGCATGCCTGGACAAAGGCAGGGGTGAAATCAGACTTCAGAGATGGCAAACCTGTCACCTGACAGAGCAACACTCAATCTGTTAATGCATTTTTAAAATGGAGTCATTTGTTGTTATAAAGCACTGCTCAGAACAGATTTGAGCTAACTTTTAAAAATCAGGAGATTTAGTTTTTCTCAAAAGATCAGAGATTCTGACAACACTGAGCTGTAATCCCAGGAGGTAATGATTGTCTGGAGTTGAGGAGCAGCTGCCCTCTAAAAGGCAAATGCTCTTCAGGAGCCGCCGTCACCGCCACTCAGGCAACAAACGTATTTGCACTTACTCTGCCCACTTCACTTAATTACTGCCTGGCCCTGTAGGAATTTAATTTTTCAGTCCTTGACCTAGAGAAAAGACAGTGTGCAATCCTGACACCTAGGCACTTCCAAGGCAGAGAAACAGAGCCCAGAGTCAGCAGAGCAAGAGATCAGAGAGGTATGGGGAGCTCCCTGCTGGTGAGGGGAGAAGGCGCCCCAGAGTCCACCTGGCCCTTCCCCAGGTTCTTTGCAAGGTCCCTGCACAAGCCAAGTGACGGTGTCAAATACAGCTCAGCCATTCCCAATCAGACCAACCTCATTTCACATCTCTAAGTCACTCATTCCTTATCTGCAAAAAGAGAATGGTTGTAATTCCTGAGTTTGATGAAATAAGTGAGCTAATGTGTGCAAATAATAACACTGATAAGGTCCTATGGATAATAGATGTTCACAGTATTATCTGGGATGCTGCTGAGCTTCCCTGCTAAGCCTGCTCTCTTGGGCACCCTCACAACCAGAAACTCCAAGGATAAGAATCTTCCTCATCCTCTGTCGTGTGTAGATGAGGAAACCAAGGCCCAGAGCTCTGAGAGTCTTCTAGACGCTGGAGTGTGAGCATCCCCTCTTGGTCCAGTGACATGAATCTGTCTAAGCCAACTCAGTCTCAAAGAAAGTACTGGCCACAGCCAGGAGTGAGGGTGGGAGGGAAGGCTTCCTGGAAGTGGCAGGCTAAACAGGATTTGGAAGGAACAGTGGACCCTAGGTTATCAAGGAAAGGAGTTTTCTTACATGCTGCCTCTCCCAAACTCATGCTTTGAAACACCCAAACTGAAAGTGTTGTTAATGCCTTTAAGCTCCAAACAATAGCTCTAACCCTATCCTTACCCAATTACCCTATCCAAACAAATAGGCCCCTACCTGCCCTCCCAGCTGGAACTGAGAGACACACACAGTTATTTGTCTTCTCCTGGTGTGGGGCCCTTACATCACCAGCTCATCTCCCCTGTGAAGAATCCTCCAATAGATACAAACTCAGACATGCCTTATCAGAATTAAGTTTTCTCTAAGGCAATGATCAAAGTGATCTTACTTACCCAGGAAATTAAGAAGGCTCCAGCAGGAATTGCCAACTAGAACCAAGCTCATCAAACTCAGGCACTTGCCTTTGTTTTTCCTAATGAGTTTTAAGGTGGGATCCATCCCCTTTGGGACATTTAGCAAATATCAGTTTCTTAAAATTCTTACTTTCCCGCTTCTCACTGCCTACTGGCCTCGCAGTACCCTCCCCAGGAACCTCCCAGGCAGTCCCCCCTCTTCTGTCCTGCCACAGCTGCTGCCACCAACCGACACACACACACGTACACTCTGCCATCATCATTCTTGGGGTCCTCTCTCTACCCCTCCCCTCCAATGGAGCTGCTGTGGCACAGAGAAGCCATGGTTGCTTCTCTGTCCTCATCTTATTTCGCCTCTCAATGGCCTTTGACCTGAGAGACCACCTTCCTTCTGGAAACACTCCCCTCTTTGGGCTTCCCTAAACCCCACTGCCCTTGTTCTTGGACTCCTTCTCAGTCTCCTTGTCAGACGTCCCTCCCTCACCACAAAGGATTGGAGTAATAAAGAGTGCAGTCTCACTATCTCCTCACCCACACTGGGGATTATTTTTATTTTTAAAATCTTTGCTGATCTGAAGGGAAAAAATAATGTTTCATTTTTCATTCGTGTTTAAATTTCTATTTTTTTTTTCTGTTGGATGATTCATTAGTACCTTGTAGGCTATGGTAAAGAGCTTGGATTTTGTTTAAAACTCCAGCAGAGGAGTAAGGTGGTCTGATTTTCATGGATTGCTCACATCTGGCTGGCAAGAGGATGCTGGGATGAAAGGAGATGAGAATGGAAGCTGGGGATGCCTCAGAGGCCACTGTGGCCACTAGCAAGAAAGGGTGGGCACGTGGGCCCTGGGGCCGCAGAATTGCGGTAGGAAGTAGACGGCCCCTGGATTTGCTGATAGCGTAGGTGCTGGAATGAGGAGAGTAGGAGACAAGGATGCTCTTGGTTTGGGGCCAGAGCAACTGTAAGAGTCATAGCAGCCACCCTGTCCTCAGTATGACTGTGTGTCTAAGGATTCTGCATGTCTCCACTCATGCACCCCCTCAGTTCTGTGGGCCAGGCACTGTAGGCATCTCCAACCTACAGTGAAGGGGGCTGAACCTAGCAGGGATTCCAACCCAGGCAGGCTGGCTCCCCACTCCCATTCCCACTAGCCATACTCATGGCCTCCAGTGAGGAAGTTTGAGACAGAGAAGATAGAGGGCTTGGGGGTAGGGACAAGGTCCCCAGATGGAACAACGTGCCAGGATGGAGCCCAGGCATCTTCATTCTTCAGCCCCTGTGTTCTGACCACAGGCAGCCTGTGCACGGAGCCCTTTGTACTGAAGCCTGTGAGAAACACGCAGAGTAGGAGGATAGGAGGAGGAAGCATGAAGTAGGGTTTTGGGTTGTTTGTTTGAGACAGAGTCTTGCTTTGTCTCACTCTGTCACCCTGGGTAGAGTGCCCTGGTGTCATAGCTTGCAGCAACCTCAAACTCTTAGGCTTGAGCAATCCTCTTGCCCCAGCCTCCTGAGTAGCTAGGACTGCAGGTGTGCGCCACCACGCCTGGCTAGTTTTTCTATTTTTAGTAATGATGGAGTCTCGCTCTTACTCAAGCTGGTCTCGAACTCCTGAGCTCAAGCAATTCACCCACCTTGGCCTCCCAAACTGCTAGGATTCCAGGCGTGAGCCACCATGCCTGGCCACTAAGTGGGTTTTAAGAAGCATCTCCCTGGGCAGGGGGGGTGTCTCAGTCCAAGAAGGGGAACAGTGACCTCCATCTGACCCTGTCCTCCCCACACCCCCCTTTCCCACTCTCACACTTGACCCCTGCCTCTTTTAAAGAGATTTACTTTTTCATTAAAAAGTAATTTTGTGTGTTCTTAAGTATAGAAGTACGTACTTACTGTAAGACATTTGGACAACACTGGGAAATAGAGGAAAATGCAAATCAACCCTGAGTCACCCAGAGAGTTGCTATTAACATGTTGGTGTTTATTTTGAATAGAAAGAAAAACCCCTATTTGGTTTTTAGCCAGCATCGTAATGTACTTTCTGTTGTGTATCTGATATTTTTCATTGAAGACACGATGGAAGCATTTTCTTGTGTTGCTAGTCTTCTAAAACAATAATTTCTGTAACTATACAGCAGGCTTTGTCTACATGAGGTTTTAACCAGTCCCCTCTTAGTGAGCATTTCTGTTGTTTCCAGGTTTTTGTGCTTATACCTAAATCTATAACAAATGTACTTGTATGTAAATCTCTGTGTGTATCTGATTATCTCCTGGCATGGCATTGCTGGCCCCAGGGTCTACACTTCTATAGGGTTTTAGATATACAGCCCAAGCCAAGTCCTAGTTACAGCCACTGTCATCTCTCTCCACTGCTGCCACAGGCTTCTGACTGTCCTTCCTTCTTCCCCTACAACCCTCCCAACCCATCTTCCAGCAGCCAGAGTGGTCCTTCTAACACAGCGAAAGCAGACGGCGCCGGTTCCCTGCCCCACATAGAGGGCAGGTCAACATTCACAAAGCATCACCCAGCCACCTCCCTCTTCTCCTGCCTCCCACCACGCTCCCCGCCCCCACCTCTATGTCCTCTTTGGCCTCTTCTCAGCTCACCAAAAGACCTCCGCCATCATAGGACCTTAGCACATGCTGTTCCATCTGCCAAGACTGTTTTGTTCTTTTCCTGTGGCTTGTTCTTTCTAATCACACACGACTCAGCTCAAAGCTTTTCCTTAGAAAACCTTCACTGACCCCCCTTTTCCCAACCCTCAATTCCCACCCTGGCTCCCTTGTTTCCTTTAGGGCTCTTCCCAAGTTGCAAATATTTAGTTGCATTTTCACTTGTTAATTTTCAGTTTCCACTGCTAAACAGAATGCTCTATGGGGACAAAGACAGTTTCACTGAATACTGTTTACTCGAGTTCTAACCTGGTACTCAACAGAAAGTAGGTCCTCGATAAATATCATCAAATTGTCTTCCCCAAAGGTTGTACTCTGAGAACTCCATGTGCTCTCCCCACCTGTCCTTTTTCTTCTATCTTTCGATGCCACCATAACAGTGCACATGAATATGCAGGCTGATGCTCTCATAAGCATCAGCAATGCCAAAAAGAGAGGCAGACGCCAGGGTCTTAGAAGGCTCCAAAGTCATTGTCCGGTTTCTAACTGTGATGATGAAGCAAGGTTACATGGGCTCGTTTGAAATCATCCATGATCACAGAGCTGGGAAAATTGCTGTGAACCTCACAGGCAGGTTAAACAAGTGTGAAGTGATCAGCCCAAGACTGGATACGCAACTCAAAGATCTAGAAAAATGGCAGATTTTCTGCTCCCATCCCACCAGTTTGGTTTCATTGTACTGACAACTTCACCTGGCATCCCGGACCACAAAAAAGCAAGAAGAAAATACACAGGAGGGAAAATCCTGGGATTCTTTTTCTAGGGATGTAATACATACTGAAAAATAAAATGCTTCAATGGAAAAAAAAAAGAAAAAGAGGTTGTACTCACCTAAACTTCTACCAGGAATGCATGAGAATCCAGTTGCACTACATCCTCACCAGCACTGGGTATGATGCTTTTAGAAAGAAAGAAAAACCTGTGACCGATCTGATGGGGAAACTATTTTTCTATAGCACATTATTTTGATTGCTAGTAAGGTTGAACATGTCATGTTTACCAGTCTTCTTTGATGATCCATAATTAAAAGACCTGTTCATGTCCTTTGATTTTTTTATTATGAAACTGTTTCAGAAGAGAAGGTACTCTCGCCTCAGCTTCTGAACTCTTCTAGAAAGTAAATAATTATCCCTAAAGTCTAACCTCCATCCTTCCTGCTGCTATTTCCTTTTAAATCTTTGTCTTACTGAGCCTCCTGTGGGGCTGGTAAGAAAACGTGTTAAGTGCCCTCGTGGTTCTCTCACTCAGCAGCCTTCTGCCTGGTCTGCCCAGCATGAAGGAGCAAAGCCTACATGGTCTCCCTCCTGCACCCCCAAGTGCAGAACAGCAGATTAAATGATTTGATTTGAGAAGGAAGGAAGGCTGCTCTGGTGAGATGCAATCATCTCTGACTAAAATCTCTTTTTCAGATATATAATGGTCTAATCAATATTAATAGAGAGGCTTATCTGTTTTCCTCATCTCCCATGTCCTTAAGAGTAGATAAAATGCTTGTAAAATAGGATCCTATTCAGCATATACTGATTGCTTCCAAAACGCATTTTCTTGAGAGCTGTCATCAGGTGGGAGTCATTACTGAGCAGCTAGGCCCAGCACGGGTCATTGACAAATTTGGGGAAGATTCTTTGATTATTTTGCCCAACATGTGATTTAAGGACTGAAGCTTCCCTTGCTTCCAAATTTGTTCTTGCCTATCCTGCAGGGGAATCTTGGAAGCTGGAAGAGTTTTAAACAAATGGAGCTTGGGAGGAGGGGAGGCCTGGGGCAGGTTCTGGAGTGGTACTGTAGTCTTAACTCCTGCAGAGCAGAGCCTTGGAGAGAGATGAAGCAGAAAGAGGACAGGGAAGCTCAGACCTGGGCAGCCAGGGAGGCCAGCTATGCCCTAGGTAGGGCTGTGTCAAGAGTAGAGGCCTGGACTTAGCCTCCCAAGACTTAGGTTTACTGTTCGGCTTCGCCACCAACTGACCAAGTGAACCTGGGTAAGTCAACTAAACTCAATGAACCGTTGCTTGTCCTGAATCCAGGAAGAGCCAGTGCCTTCTAGATGCCCAGCTTCACCCTTCATCCACCCAAATGTTATAGTGGTGCATAAACATCATTGGGGCAGCAAAACAAAACATGAGAAGCAACTTAAAAATCTACAAATGACTAAACAAGCTGCATTAAATATGTGCTTTGACACCGCCTATCACGTGTGGCATATGTGTGACACGTAATCTAGTGTAACCGTCTAGAGATCTCTATGCACCAACACCAGAGTGATCCAAGATCAACTGCTGAGTGAAAACAGGGAGATACAGAGTGATTCATATACTGGGGCAGGGGTGGAAGCAGAACAGAGTGCATGTGTTCAAGAAAACATTCTAGAAGGATGTAACAAACAGATAGCCTTGGCTACTTCTGACAGACCCCCCTGCAGGGAGGGGACACTGATTCAGATGGGCAGGAGGTTCCAGCATTCTCTGATTGCCTTTGCATTTTTAAAAGGGGAAAAGTATTCATGCATTTCTTATGTAAATAACAATTATCAATAAAGACACTTGGGTCAGTTGGATTTCCAAGTGGAAAAGAAGTTTGTCTTGATCTCCTATTTTACATCTTCATCAGAAAAAAAAAATCCCAGATGGATCATGGACGTCAATGTCAAAGGTCTCACAATAAAGCTTTCAGGAGAAAACATAGAAAAATATTTAAGAGTTTGAGGTAGGAAAAAAAATCACTTGAACAGGACATGAAAAGCATTAACTATAAAGGAAAAAAAGCAGATTTCATTAAAATTAAGAAATCTTCAAAGGGAGGGCTCCTGCTCCCAGTAGAAAGCCAACGGCTGACTAGCAACAGTGGAAGGAGAGCTAAGTTGGAAAATCGTCTTTCTGGGACCATCACAGTAAGGATTGGTTCAGGCAAGAATCGTCAATGGATGCTAAATCTAGGGGACATTTTGATGAGAAGCAGAATATTTGCACGGTCTTCACCTGCCAGTCCCCACGGTAGCAAAAGTCGTCACCATACAATGGAGAAGCTGGATAGCACCTAGACAGACGATTAAAATTAACGTACTAAGGAAGGACCTTGTGTGGCTCCAGCTGTGAGATGCTAAGAAGGTCACATCACCTATATCCTATTCTAGCTGGCAGTGCAGTATCTCCTTTCATTGTGATAAAATATCAGACAAACCAAATGAAGAACATTCTACCCGAACGAGAAGAAGGGGAGGAGTGATAGTCTTCAAGATGTCAATGTCATAGAAGACAAAGGCTATGGAAATGTTCCTGATTAAAGAAGTCTGAGCAGACGTGACAACTGAGCACAATACCTGATCCTAGACGGGATTCGGTAGTGGAAGGGAAAATGCTAGAAAGCACATTATTAGATCAACTGAGAATATTGGAACACAGGCAGAAGATTAGATAAAAGTATCACATCAATGTGAAATTGACTGAAGCTGATAACTGCAGTGTTGTCGTGGAAGAGAATATTTCTAAGAAGTATGTCTTTGCATACTGACCTATTTGGGAGGAAAGGGTAGTTGTGTATGTCACTTACCCTGCGGGGGTTCAGAAAAATATTTCGTTGCGTGTGGGAGGGAGAGAGAGGGGCGTGGGAAGAGAATAGCAATGCTAATACTAATGATGTCAAATGTTAACAAAAGGTGAATCTGAGTAAAGGCTGCACTCAAACTCCTGTACAACTTGGATGCTCATAACTTCCCTGTACATCCCTGTACATTGGAAAATATTTCAAAAGAACTTCTAAAATAGAAAGTGAAACAGCCAGCTGTAAAATAGAAGATATTTGCAATACAGATGTTCCACAAAGAACTCATAACCAGAACGTGAAAAGAATTTCGACAAACAAGGAAAAGATAAATTACCCACTAGAAAAACGGGCAGGACTTGAAGGAGCACTTCAAGAAGAGGATCTCTGAATGGCTAATTAGCACAAGGTGTCCGACTTCATTATTCATCAGAGAAATGCAAGTGAAAAAACCACAATGCAATATTGCCACACGCCCATCTTGACGACCAAAGGACAAAAAGACAGCTGATACTGCATGTGGTCGAGTATGTAGAGTAATTGGAACTTGTCGTTTCTGGCAGGAATATAAATGAGGATGGCCTCTTTAGAAAAGAGCTCAGCAGCATATGCGTTATCTACGGTAATGCTGGGTAACAAATTACCCCACAACATGCTGGCATCCAGACAACAAACATTTATTACCTCACAGTGTCTGTGGGTAAGGAATACAGTGTGGCCAAGCTTGCTGCCTCTAGCTCAAGATTTCTCATGAGGTTGCTGTCAAAACCATGAGTCAAAACTATGGTCTTCGCCACTGGAAAAGAGTCAGCTTCTACGTTTGCTCACGTGGTTGTGGATAGGACTCAGTCAGTTCCTCTTACGCAGTTGGCTGGAGGCATTTTTCAGTTGCTTACTTTGTGGAGCTCTTCATAGCAGCTGGCTGAGCAAGAGACAGCACCCAAGACAGAGCCATAGTGTCCTCACAATCTCAGAAGTGACAGGCCATGACTTCCACCATATTCTATTTGCTAGAGATAAGTCAGTGAATTCAAACTAAACTCAAGAGGAGGGGGCTGTGCAAGGATATGAAGACCAAGATGTAGGAATGGTGTAGAGCCATCAGAGAGGCAGCCACCACAGGCAGTATCTCTTTCTCTCTCTTTTTTGCAGTTTTTGGCCAGGGCTGGGTTTGAACCTGCCACCTTTGGCATATGGGACCAACGCCCTACTCTTTTGAGCCACAAGGGCTGCCCACTTTCTCTTTTTTTTTTTTTTTTTTTTTGAGACAGGGTCTCACTATGTCACCCTCACTAGAGCGCTGTAGCATCACAGCTCACAGCAACCTCAAACTCTTAGGCTTAAGTGATTCTCTTGCCTCGGCCTCCCAAGTGACTGGGACTACAGGCACCTGTCACAACACCCAGCTATTTTTTTAGAGATGAGGTATTGCTCTGGCTCAGGCTGGACTCAAACCTGCGAGCTCAAGCGATCCACCCACCTTGGCCTCCCAAGTGCTGGGATTATAGGCATGAGCCAGGATGCCCAACCCCACAGACAGTATCTCCTAAAGCTGAAAACAAGCACACACTCCAACCTAGCAATCCCACTCCCCCAGAAGTGCCTGCAAACACGCTCCAAGATATTATACAAGAATTTTGCGGCAGCACTGTTCATAATAGCCCAACTGGAAACAATCCAAATACCCATCAACATAAGAATGGAAAAATAAATTGCGCGTAATCAAACAAAGGAATACTACACATCAACGACAAGGAACAAACTACAACCACACGTGACATAAATAAATCTCACTAACAGCGCCAAGGGGAATTTTGCCAGACACAAATGAATATATATGATATGGTTATTTATACAGAGTTGTTTTTTTAAAGAGGGGAGTAAAATTAATTTGTGGAGTTAGAAGTCAGGATGGAGGCCGCCCTTGGTAGAGGGAAGGAGAGAGGCAGGAAAAGGCAACTTCTAGGGGCCGGTGATTTTCTGTTTCCAGATCAAATGCTGGTTTCCCAGAGTGTTTGCCTTCCAAAAATCCATCCAGTTTGCACATGGATGAGTGTGTGCTTTTGTGTATGTATCCTTCAATGAAAACTTTCTTTTGGTGGCACCCGTAGCTCAGTGAGCAGGGCATCGGCCACGTACACTGAGGCTGTTGGGTTCAAACCTGGCCCCCGGCCAATTAAAGCAACAATGACAACTGCAACAACAATAAAAAATCTAGCTGGTCTCTGTGGCGAGCGCCTGTAGTCCCAGCTACTTGGGAGGCTGAGGCAAGAGAATCTCTTGAGCCCAAGAGTTTGAGGTTGCTATGAGCTATGATGCCATGGCACTCTGCTAAGGGTGACATAGTGAGACTCTGTCTCAAAAAAAAAAAAAGTTTCTTTTAAGGGGGAAATCTGAGGATTTGCTAAGTTCAGAGTCTACAGTCTCTCATGGCCCCTCTCAAAATCCCAAATCAATGGGTCAGGGTGGGAGGAGTAGAGGTGAGCAGGTCCCAGAATCTACCTGTGGAGTGAGTCACCAGGTAAGTCCCCTTGATTGTGGGTCACACTGGGAGAAACACTTCTGACCCATTTCTGTGTTAACAAAAATACAATCCTTGTCTCTAAAAATAAATAAATAAAATAGCTATAGCCCCAACTACTTGGGAAGCTGAGGCAAGAGAATCACTTAAACCCCAAGAGTTTGAGGTTGTATGAGCTATGACCATGGCACTCAACCATGGCACTCAACCCCAGGGCGACTGAGTGAGACTCTGTCTCTGAAAAAAAAACAAAAACCAACAACTCCACAGGTGATTCTGATGCAACCAGACCAGCATTTGGAAACCAGTGGTCTAGGGCCAGCCGTGTCACCTAATAGAAAAGTACATTCTTCATCTATGGAATCAGAAAATCTAGGTGAGGCTTCTGATCTGTGGTTTGACAAGTCCTCCAGGTTATTCTGAAGCTGGCAAAAAGTTGAGAATCATTGATTCAGACCAAACCCTCATTTAATAGATGATGAAAAGAAAGTCCAGAGGGGGAAAGTGGTGTGCCCAAGGTCGGTCAGAGAACTCTAACACAGTAAGCTTGCTCTCAAACTTCCTGCCTTCCTGGCCAGTATTCACATCATGGTTTTTAAGCCAAATGGAAAGTTTCAAGAAGCTTTTCTTAAAACATAAAAAAGGCTGGGGTCCATCCCCAGGGAGCTTTGGGGACTTGACCCAGTTGCACGAACAGACATGGCAGCAAGGCACAAGTGATGAGGGTGTGGGTAGACCCTGGCTGGGTGCCCCAGTGAGTGTTCATAGAACTCTCTGTCCAGCCTGTGCTAAGTGCTGGGAGCAGGATAGGACAGCACCTGCCCACCGGGGTCTCCCAGTTCAGCAGAGTATACAGACAGACACCTGCCCAGATCATCATGATGGGGTGATGCAACAGGCAGGGGGTGCTTAAGCCAGGCTGGAAGAGGTGATGCCCTGCCTGGCTTCGCCTCCACCCAAGGCCCCCATGTGTTCCTCTGCTGTTTCATGCATCCAGTCCCTTCCCCTGCCACCCCTCTCTCTGACCCAAGTGTTCCTAAACCCCCTTCTTTTCTTCCCCTCAACACAGCTGACCCTGGCTGCCTTTCGTAAGGAACTTTAGAGAATAAACAAGGACCATACCAGAAGTCCATCTGCCACAGGCCAAATTTCCGATCCTGCCATAGCCAGCAACTCAGTCCCAAGCACCTTCTTACTCCACAGACACCAGTGTTTGTGCAGCTGCTCCTCCCTCTCTGTCCTGACACCCAACCCTGCTGAAAATTAACCCCGGGCAGACATGCTCTGTGCAAATAGTGGGTAAAAAATGGCCGAGGACCCTTCACTCCTCTCTATAGCCAGGCCCAGAAACCAGGACCTCCTGACCTCAAGACTAAGAGCACAACAATGTCTCCCCTACAGGGGCATTTTCAGAAAACTTTGCCCACAGAAAAGCAGGCAGAAGGCCTCCAGAAGAAAAGACTCCACCCTATGAGGCAAGATTCTCTCTCCTTTAGACTCCCCATTTGCAAGTCCATCATGCCCTTTGATCCTCACCAGGATCTTTAAAGAGAGACATAGTCTCAAAGCAGGCCGTAGTAGGCCTAGGGAGAGCAAATGCAGATACAGAGGGGGAGGTGTACAGTGCCCCTTCCAAGCCGTCCATCTCCTCCTATCCCCGCAGTCTGTGAATATGTGATCTTATGTGGCCAAAGCAACTTGGTGTGTGATTAAATTAAGGGTCATGGGATGGGGATTATCCTGGATTACGTGGGTAGGCCCCATGTAATCACAAGAGTCACAGAGGGAGGCAGGAGTGTCAGACTGGGTGCAGCACGAGATCTTTGCAGGCCATTGCTGGCTTTGGAAGAGGAGGAATTAATTCACCATGGAGCCCAGGGACACAGCAGCCTCCAAAGTGGGAACCCCAAGAAAACAGATTCCCTCCTAGAACATTAGAAGGAAATACAGCCCTACTGCCACCTTGATTTTAGCCCAGTGAGATTGTTTTGAACTTGTGACTGCCAGAACTGAAAGACAGCAAATGCACTTTAAGCCCCTAAGTTTGTGGTCCTTTGTCCCAGCAGCAAGAGGACACGAGTCCCAGTCTCTGACAGAGAGCAGAGTTGTTTACCTACGGCCTCTCCTTGGGTTGCTCAGCAATCCCATAATCTGATGTTATTCCCCCATTTCACAGACACAGGCACTGAGGCCTGGAAAGGGTTAAGGGACTTGCACCAGGTCCCCCAGCTAGTCTTAGTGTAGGCTCTTTAGAAGCAGAGCTTGAGGCAAGGATTCAGGACTTGTGACTTCCTTCAGGAAAGCCTACAAAGGAGCAAGAGAAGTGGGCTATGGAAGGGGGTGAGGAAGGATGGGGCCTGGGGGGGCAGGAGAATAAGCTTTGGCCTGATGCCCATGGTGCTCTGGAGCATAGATCAGCTGAGAACGTATCCCCCCTCCAAAAGGGCTCAGCCCTTTGTGCCCCAGAGTGGGTCTGCAGTCATCATGAGGGCTTGGAGATGACCTCCCAGCCTGAGGACAGGTCTCTGAGGATGGACAGCTGAGGAGGAGAGGCCACTAGCCCAGGAAGATGCAGGCAGGTCACAAAGAACGTCCACATAGGTGTGGTCGTGTCCCTCTCTCCTACAGGTCAGAGAGCAACATGTACAGTGTCATGGAGCAGCGGACACGTGTTCGCACACTGCAAGGTGCCAGGGAGGGAGCAGGTGCCCCATGGTGCCCAGGCCTCCACAGGCCAGCAGCATCCTCGAGCCCTCAGTCCCTTAGTGGGAGCTGCTTCCTGGGAAGGAAAGTTGCAGCGTCAGCACCTTCTGACAGCAGCACCTCGGTCCCCCTCCCTCCCGGCTCTGGGGACCAGAACCTCAGATGCTTCCCATCCTCTGAGGAAATTGGATGTTAATGGTGTTCGCAGTTCCCTTTCTTCCCTCTCCTTCCCCTCCCCTATTTCTTTTTGAGCCTGTCCCTGAAGCTATTAATATCCAACTTGAACTAAACGGCAACTGTATTTCAACTTCCCCATTTTATTTGCCACAAGCCGAGTTGTTTATCCACCGGCCGTGATAGGCGTCGGCTCTCCCTCCACTCTGGCCCTGTGCTCTGATGGCTGATAACACGCAACACGACGGCCATTACCAGGTCTAGGAGGAGACTGAGTGTTTCATTTTCTGCATGTTTTATGTGGCGGCAGCTCCTGTTCCCATCAGGAACCTTCGCATACATTTCACATGCCGGCCTAATGGAGCAAAAATGTGTTCTCCGGCAAGGGCCCATGCCAGGCCACGGGGAGGGCTGGGAAAGTCTCTGCACATCAGCCACTTGCCGCAGACCAGTGGGCCAGGGAGAGTCAAAGGAGGGCGGCAGGCACCCTGGGTGAGATGGATGTTGAGGCAAGAGGCCGGAAACCTGCCCAGAGGCTCTGGAGGTTGCACCTGCTGTTGGGTGGGAGAGTGCTGTCTCCCGCATCTTATCAGCCCTTGAGATTCAGAGAGGAATGCTGGAGCTCACCCTCATTTCACAGGACGGGAAACTGATGCCCAGACAACTTCATTCTTGCCCGCAGGCACTGGTTCAGCCCCGAGACAGAGCTCAGAGACTCACAGACTCCAGCATGAGACTAGATGAGATTTTCTGAGCTCAAGCTGCAGGTTCCTGAGCTGCTCTTCCCTTCCACACCAGCACCACCGACCAGTATCCAGTAGGGGCACATGCCTCCCACCAAGCCCTTTGGCCCCTGAACTCAGTCTGCTCCAGCGCCACACCAGTCAGCAAGTGAAGGCCAAGGGCTGACTTTAAATCCTCCACAGCCAAATGGCATTTCCCAGCCCAGGTTCCCAGCCCCATCAGTGCCCCCAGACAGTGGTCTTGGGTACCAATTTATCCCAGAGACCAGTTAACTTCATCCCTGATGGAAAGTTAATTGGTGACTGATTTCCCTGGGACAGGGATCCCTGGAAGATAAAACACCGTAGATAGCTCCTGGGCTTGGCTAATGGGCTGCAGAGCAGTCTGCCAAGTTCAACAGCACAGCGGGTGGTTGGCCTGCTGGAAGGAGAATTGGCCACTGAATTATTAGAAGCTACTGCTATTGTCGAGTTTCTAAGGCATGAAGTGCACTCCACAAGGAGCTTTGCATGAGTCATCTTGAATCTGTCTGTCGGGCTTATGACAGATCAGAGGCAAATATCCCTACTAGCCCCCACTCATGAAGGTCCTGTCCATCGCGTTGTATCCTCTTCAATCCCCTAGAGACCATCATACAGGGAGATGAGCCTCCTTTTGCTGAAGAGGAAGGTGCGGCTCAGAGAAGATAGGTAACTTGGCTAAGGTCACCCAGCTGGTCAGCGCAGAACTCATCTCCAGGCCTGTATAAGGCCGGGGCCTGAGAAGTTCCCACCATGGCGCCCGAAGAAGGTACCAGAAGCAGGTAGAAGTCGGCTTCTTCATGCAGGACAGGGTCCACAGATGGGGCATTGGCCAGGAAAGCTCTAGGATCCTCTCCCAAACATACACACAGCCCCAGACAGCAGCCCCTGCCAGGCCGACAAGGGCACTTTGCCCTGAGAGGAGAGAAGCCCCTCCCCTGGCCTTGCCCAGGACACTGCTGTCCTGAGCCTACACCGGGAGCACATTCATCTCCTCAGTGGGCACATATTGAGCACCTACTCCCTGCTGGATTCTGCCCTAATTTAAAAACACAGGGCCAGTCATCAGCAGAGCCCAGCTGAAGTTCCACAGCTCTGCCACCAGGCCTGGAACTCTCCATGGCCCACTGTGTGCTCCTGTTTCACACGCTCTTCCCTTCCACATGTATCCACGTGCGTGCACACACACACACACACACACACACAC
>CAUYTI010069754.1:0-19192 GCA_963575145.1 Galago senegalensis
CCTCTTCCCCATATTCCTGGGCTATAATTGAGCTATAGTTTTCATATGAAAGCTATAAACTAGTTTCATAGTAGGGCTGAATACACTGGATACTTTTTCTTCCATTCCTGAGATACTGTGCTAAGAAGAATATGTACCAGCTCCATTCATGTAAATATGAAGGAGGTAAAGTCTCCATCTTTCTTAAGGCTGCATAATTGTCCATACTACCCAAAGTAATATTTAATTTTAATTCAATCCCTATTAAAGCCCAACTGTCATATGCTAAAGATCTCGAAAAAATAATACTTCATTTTATATGGAATCAGAAAAAACCTTGAATAGCCAAGATGTTACTCAGAAATAAAAACAAAGCAGGAGGAATCACACCACCAGACCTCAGACTATACTATAAATTAATAGTGATCAAAACAACATGGTACTGGCACAAAAACAGAGAGGTAGTTGCATGGAATGGAATAGAGAACCAAGAGATGAACCCAGCTACTTACCATTATCTGATCTTTGACAAATCAATTAAAAACATTGAGTGGGGAAAAGATTCCCTATTTAACAAATGGTGCTAGGCAAACTGGCTGGTGACCTGTTGAAGATTGAAACTGGACCCACACCTTTCAACATTAACTAAGATAGATTCTCACTAGATTAAAGATTTAAATTTAAGACATGAAACTCTAAAAGTGTTAGAAGAAAGTGGAGGGAAAACACATGAAGAAATCGGCCTGGGTGAAAATTTTATGAGGAGGACACCCCGGGCAATGGAAGCAACATCAAAAATACACTACTGGTACCTGATCAAATTAAAAGCTTCTGCACAGCCAAGAACACAGTAAATAAAGCGGGTAGATAGCCCTCAGAATGGGAGAAGATATTTGCAGGTTATGTCTCTGACAAAGGTTTAATAACCAGAATCCACAGAGAACTCAAGCATATTAGCAAGAAAAGAACAAGTTATCCCATGTCAGGGTGGGCAAGAGACTTGAAGAGAAACTTCTCTGAAGAAGACAAGTGCATGGCCTACAGACATATGAAAAAAATGCTCATCATCCTTAATCATCAGAGAAATGCAAATCAAAACTACTTTGAGATATCATCTAACTCTAGTAAGATTAGTCCATATCACAAAATCCCAAAACCAGAGATATTGGCATGGATGTGGAGAAAAGGGGACACTTCTGCACTGCTGGTGGGAATATAAACTAATACATTCCTTTTGGAAAGATGTTTGGAGAACACTTGGAGAACTAAAAATAGACTTGCCATTTGATCCTACAATTCCTCTACTAGGAATGTATCCAGATGGCCTTTGTCTTGATTTTGACAACTGCAGACAGCAAATATGATTCACACATGGATTTGAAATGTTCTTTTGCACCAGTTCTGGGATTTTCTTTGTGATGTAAACCCTTCTTTTCCCACATGAACATGACCGTGTTCAGAAAATGAGAGAGTCTTAGTCTTCACAGACTTTCCAGCTGCCATTGTTCACAAACATGTGACTGAGGTACCTGAGGCCATCCAGCCTCAGCTGACCTGGACCAGGCCTGAAAAAACCACCAGAGCAACATACAACATCATGAGGAAATAATATCTGTGCTTCAACCTGCTTGGTGTTAGAGAATGTTGCTAAGCGTCCTGAGTTCATTGGCACAGAGATGGGAAGTGGGGCGCTACATTAAAAAATTTCTAAACCATATGTCATTTGATTTGGAATGGGTGGCTGGCAAAGGATGGAAGAATAATGAGAACTCTCTTAGAAAAATTTGAAAATGGTGAGAAGTCTGTTAGTAGATTCTGGAAAGGTAGTGTGGAAACACCCAAACATAAAAATATTGTGTGTTTTATGTACTAGTGAATCAAATAGAAAATTTTCTCCTGTTGTAACATGAAAATGGATAAACATCTCTGATGGCTTGTAGATCTGGCAGAGGCTGTTTCTAGGCATAATATTGAAATTTTCTCCTATACTTGGTTTGATACACATAATAAGGTATGATGAGGGAGAAAAGAGCAAAAGAAAAAAGTTATAAACAGAATTTAGAGGAAATATAGAGAAATCAGGGTTTGTTTGCTTGAAAAGTAAAAATTCTTTTCTATGGCCATTTTATTAGAGATCAAAATATTCTTAAGGCAAGATAGCATCAGATAAAAATCAAATCCAAGGGGTGTCTGTAAGTCTTCCTAAAAATATTTGTGCCACAAGAGCTTCCAGGAATTTAAAGAGCTGTTCTACTGACCTAATACTTGTATCAAAGTAGACAGAGACAGGCCTTGAAAATAATTTATCCATATGGTACTTAAGAAATATGTATGTATGTGTGCTTTGGAGGAAAGATGAAAAGAATGATAAAGAAGATAGATAGGACATAAAATATAGATGATAGATAGACCTATGAAAATTCTTACTTTAAAAGAGAAATAACCAAAATGAAACCACATGACTAAATCTTAGAATAATTCTGGTGCCAAGTTATAGTGAGGCTATGTTCCAGTTATCTGCTGATAAATAACACATAACCTTAAAGCTTAGAGGTTTAAAACATCTGTTTTATTTTTTTCATCGTTTTGTGGGACAGATACTTAACATAAGAGTTTGGCTGGAAGTTCTCATTTAGAGTCTCTTATGGAATTAAAGTCCAGGCTGAAAATCTAACAGTTTTGGACATTCAGAGTGGCTATCGCACTTGCCTTGTCTTTTTTTTTTCATAGTAAAATAATTTTATTTAGTATCTTATTTTAATAAAGGTAGCATGTCACATATAAATTGACCCTTTGCGATTACAGTGTATATCTTACCAAGGAACACATCTTGGTTGTTTATCTGGTTGTTCCCATTGGCTATTGTCTTTGAGTTCACATGGAGCTGTCTACTGAAGCTTCTAGACATGACCTCTCGGCATAGCAGTTCCAAGGTTGTCAGACTTGTTACAGGAAAACTCAGTATTTCAATGTAGGGTGTTCTGGAAGATGAATGGCTTATTCTGGTCTGGATTCAGTATATATTTCTTCAGCCATCACGCTATAGGTTCTTATGGTGTATGTTGCCTTTCATGGTGAGATGAAAAGCTTTTTTTCCAGGTCAGGACTGCTATTCTTATATATTCCAAATAAGCAATTGACCATGTACGTGCAGGACTATTCCTGGCCGCTCAGTTCTGCTCACTGCTCATTCATCTAATCTGTACAAAAATATCACACTTTCTTGACAATCTTACTAAAACTAATTTTTCTTAAAAAAAATCGAAAAGCATAAGTCGGTTAACTTTGCTTTTTATTTCAAAGTTGTTTTGGTATTCTAAGGTCTTTGCATTTTCTTAAGAATATTGGAATCAGCTTCTCAATTTCTACAAAAAAACCGCTGACATTTGGTTTGAGATTGTGATGAATCCATAGATCATTTCTGAGAACTTAATTCTTAACATTATGGAGTCTCCCAAACAATGAACACAGCCTCTATCCCCATCATTAGATCTTTTAACATCGATCTTAGCCGTATCCTGAGGGTTTCAGCACACAGATAGTGCACCTCTTTGGTCATATTTACCCTTAAATATTTCAATACTTTATTACATCATAGTTTTAAAAAACTATGATGTTTAAAAATTTAATTTCTGTTTATCCATTGCTAGTATGTAGAAATACGATTGAATTTTTACATTGAGATAATAGACAAAAACGTTAATAATCTTTTGTATATGCTATAAGGACTCTCTGCATAGATGGTTGTTAACATTCCTCCTATAAATCTGGGAGGCGCAGAAAAGTGGGACACTGTTAGTAAATTTCTACAATTTAATAACTTGGCTCCTCACATTTTCTGGCCCTGGCCCAGAAGATCACAGATTGCACAGTGAGTTTTATGACCTTTAACAACTCTCTCTCTCTCTCCATTTATATATATTTCAGAGAAGAAAAATCATACTCATGGAGGCCAGATTTTCTTTTATTTAGGTGATTTCGACAAAGGTCACTTTTTCGGTTCCAACTATTACTTTATAAGAGCATTTTTCAAAGTGTGATGCAAGGATCCCGGCGAATCTTTAAAATCCATTCTGGGGCCTGTGGGACCAAATTACCCTCATGTACAATACTAAGATGCTGTCTTTTTTAACTCAATACTTCAAAAACAGTAGAAAATTTCCACTGGCTATATATCATGATGTTGCAGCAGATGGAATGCCTTATCACACGAGAAGAATCCAGCTTTTTTCTAATTTTTTTAATGTACTAAGGCATACATTAAAGAAATTGGAGAAAATATAAAGCAATACCTCTCTTCATTCTTAGTAATTTTGGGGGGCGGGGTTGGAAAATAGAGTTAGTCCTCATAAAGACCAAGTCATTTGTGTTTACAGATAATAGATTCCTTGCTATTATTTTCAAATAAATGAATTTGTATATTTAAAAAATCTCTGTTTTATTTCTTTTATGGTAAATATCCACAGATATGACCAGTGCTAGAATTGGCTGGCATGGGCTTCTCAGAGTGCATTCCGCACATCACTTTCCCAGTGCGTGTTCAGTGACATCACAGTGGTAACCTGACATGGACAGATGTGGAAGTAATAACACCACACAACACAAACCAGCAGATGCAACAAATAGGGGTTGATGCATCTCCTGCTCCTAGACCTTGTTGTTAAATATTCATCCCACCACTTGATATAACTCCCACAATCAAAATGTCTTTGAGTTTCCACAACCAAAAACTTTAAGGACCATAGCTCCATAGCATCTATCAATGTATTGCTACCTAAAATCAGTTTGGAAAATAATAAATAATAACTTTTATTAACAGAATCTTCTTCCCAATTTTCAAACCTGTTCAACAAGTTTTAGCAATGGATGGAACACACTCACACATTAATCCTAATTTTTCCTTGAATCTATGCATATCAAATTGACCAGATACTAGGGAATTTCAAATACCAAGACGACAGTTCTTCTAATAAAAGTTTAAATGTTTAGAACAAAAACAAACTAGAAGCATAAAAACAGTGTACTTCACTAAAAAATAAAATCTGTTTTGTTGAATCTTTTTAGAGAATGCAGCGTCTGCATTTTTTTTGTTCTAACACAAATATGGGCAACCAAGGCTTGCATTATATTAGAGTGGTGGATGTTTTATAGAAAATAGTTGTTGAGTAGAAGATCAGAAGTATGAGTTTTAGTTTTGGTCCCATCATGTACTAGAAAATTGAAGTAACTGACTACCAGTAGCTCAAGGGCATTGGCCAAGTTATCCTTATCAGGTATAAAATTTGGATAATTGTATCAATACTGTCTGAACCACTGAGCTGTTTCAAATACCAAATGAGAAAAATAGTATTGAAATATTTTGTATGTACAACAGTGATTTCAAATATTAATATATGTATAAAGCTATTATAAAAACATATTGGAAAAGTTGAAATCATGTCAATATATCTCCAAGATTATGAAGGCAATATTACTCAAAGCTGTCTATTAACACCTGAAAATTTTTTGTTTTACTAATGTAAACTTCAACTAGTATATTTACTATGAAGTTTCTCTTTTCTTTAAAAATACAGAACATATATTCTGACTATTTCTTATATTCCTTAAAAAAAAATTATGAAGGATTATCTAGCAATAAATGCCTATAGGCATTAATACAAAAGTCAATTTATGGAATTATATCTATTAACATATTTTTATTAGTAGTATGGAAAATATTTTTTCCATTATGTTAGTAATAAAAGACCAAAGATAAAATTGTAATCAAGTTACCCATACATCCATGCTTTAAATGCAAGTAGTTTATATTTAAATGGACATATAGGCATAGTTTAGAAAATTCCTTGAAACTAATGCAGTTTTATTATCAGAAACTAGCACAGTGGTAGGAGATGATAGATTCATTAATATTGAATTCCAAGTTGTTGAATTTAGGAATGAGTCTGAAAATACTCACATATTATGACTTTGAAAATGGGGATTTTAAAGTATGGAACTTTATATTTTGAAGATAAACATGCATTTTCAAATGGTAAGCTAGGTTTAAAACATTTTTCATAATAAAGCTCATTTTTCATGGGCTGACAGGGGAGGAAATTGAAATCTGTTGCTCATTTTATAGCTGAGCAAACTTCTAAGAGGTACATGTATTCATATATTTCATGTGCTTCCTTTTGCAAATAACTTGTTTAAACCCTCTGAAATTTAGCAATATGTATGAATAAATATGCTTCCTTTGTGAAGTCATATATTTTATTGCAACCCACTTAAATATTGCCTAATTTTATACTCTTTTTTTTTCCACCTGTATTTCTATTATAGTTCATTCAATTAATTTTTTAGCTGCTGTTAAAATCCTGGGCAAAATATAAAATGCTGCCAAAATTATAGTTCCAAATATTTATTATTGGTACCAGACACATAAGACACCAATGCACAATAATAAATGTTTGGAATTATGAACATCCTAAAATCCCTTAGCCAATGAACAGATGATAAAACATATTTTGCTAATCTTTAGACTCTGTCTTTTAATTATTACCTTTCATTTTCCTACAGGAAATAATTTAATTTGAAATTTACTGAAATGTAAATAACATGGAACGTCCATTTATGTAGGTCAAATGAATCTTTTGAAACCATTTCAACCTTATATAATTACAAATATATTTATGTACACACATATATTCATATACATATATATAAACGTATACCGAGATTATAAAAACAACGCATTTATTAACTACTTTTCACTGTAAATTTTCAAAAACATCTTAATTCCTAAATATAGCTCTTATGTAAGGTTTTTAGCATTAATACCTTTTATCGGTGGTATCTAAATAGATTTTTTTGAGTAGGACAATCTTTGATGAGAATAAATTATCATAAGTGAATTTCATCAATTTATTTTTCATAAATTGTTTCCATTTTATGTGATAGAGTCAAATTTTATCTTCATTTTAGTGGTATTTCACCTTCAGAAGTAAATGTGGTAACAGTCAAAAAAAATTTCCTTGAACCAGTTCATATCATGTTTATTTTTATGACAGTTCACAGTCATTATTATTTACCCTCCATTTCTCGCCATTTCTGTGATGTCACACCATTGCTGCCAGTGCTCCTACACCTTACTTTGCTAATTAGTACAGTAAATTCTTTTTTCTCTTCCTTACCTTCCTGTCCAATTGCTATTTGTGGTGTACACATTAATGTGTGTATCCGTTATAGATTATTCATCGTAGTATTAGTTTTCATCCTCATTAATCACTCTGCTACTTTGCTAAAAGAGCACAATCAAATCTATTGAACACTAGTTATCATACATTTATCTGATTTTTTTCCTAACTTCAAATAATAAAAAATCCCTGAAGTTCTACATTTGAATATTTGTTTCAGTATTTTTTGAGTTTATAATGAAGAGTTCTTATAAATAATATGATTTTTTTTTATGTACATTCAGATCCAGACTCTTCCAATATCTTGGTCAAAATAGCCTTGATAAATTACAGTCCCTCTTTCTGAATATTAGAATCAATAATACCACTTCTTTTTTCTTTTTCTTTGCAGTTTTTTGGCCAGGGATGGGTTTGAACCTGCCACCTCTGGCATATGGAGCTGGCGCCCTACTGCTTGAGCCATAGGCATAGCCCAATAATGCTTCTTCTTTAACTGTATTTAAGTGTTTGTCATGTAGGTTGGCAGGCATCAGGTTCAGAATGTTTTATTGTTTATTTTCATTATTAATGTAGTAGAAAGGCATACATATTTTTACTCTACATAGTAAAATGTAATGCCTTTAGATTTTATTTAGTGATGTTGAGAGTTATTTGATAAAAAAAATCTAAGGAAAATTCAGAGCTTTTCTAAATTAGAAAACAGAGATTAATTAATTTAATTATCTAATTGCTATGCTTTTACTAATTTCAAATTTACCTTGGGTGCCTACAATATGTCTGATGTTTCACTTAGCACTGTTGAGAAATAAGTAATGGTTGTTGGCTCCTCTGAGAAATCTACCAGGAAATTGATGATATAATAAAGTAATACATTTCTTTTAGCAAAAGTTTTGATTTCCATATTTATTCAGAAATTACCATTCCTAGGCCAGAAATAATAGTCACCTAGAATAATAATGGTAGTTACCTGAAAAATGTTTGCTCATTTTTAGTATGATCATTTTATATAAATAAAAGGATATTCACAGATATTTGGAGTCTCTCACTATATTATGATTAAGATTAAATGTAACAAAATTGTTTCCTACATGTCATCACACACAATATATTTTTGCTGTTCTACATTAATTAATTATGAACCAATATCTAACAAAAAGTTTATACTTCAAATATTTTTCTTTTCGAAATGCTTTGATTCATTTGTAAGAACTGTTCAACACAGAATTACACCTTTTACTATAAATGTGCACTTTCTTTTGCAGTAGAGATGAGAAGCGTCTCCTAATGTTTACTTTTTAATTTGAAAAAATCCATGATGAAAATGAACCATAATTTGGTGTAACATAGGTTGGCTTCTAAGTATGTCCCCCAAATACAATTTTTTGAAGTACTAGAATTTCCTTAATGGGGTTCTTAAGTTCCAATAACTGTTCCAAATTGATAACTGAAAATGAAATTATGCTATTACTATGATTTTTTATCTTCTTGATCGAGGACATTCACTGAACATGGCTGCATATGATACTTCATCTTAAATAGTAACTTGAACGAGTTCACAGAAGCCACTAAAAGACTATATTGGGGAGACATCTCTCAAAGAGTCCAGATTCAACCATGTAGGGACTGTTTGGGGCAATCAGTGATGTTAACTAAGGTAATGTCCCTAATTGTTAAAATAGACATGCTTCTTTTTCCAATCCTCTTACATGTCTTTCTGGTCTCATTATTACTATAAAACACAGAAAAACAGTGATACACTCTATTTTTTTTTCAGTTTTGGCTGGGGCTGGGCTTGAATCTGCCACCCCCAGTATATGGGGCTGCCACCCTACTCCTTGAGCCACAGGCACCACAAGTGATATACCCTATTTTATAATTTCTATACTAAACTACACAAAACGAGTGTACAGACACAATCTCTTCTCTGGGAGAGAGCTTTCTATTGCAGCCCAATCAGTATCTCCAGCAGAAATCTTTCTTGGCAGCGTCTGATCCATTCGATTGCTCTGATTGTGCTGGTGTTGTCACGTCCTCTCTTTCAATACATACTGCTAAACTTTTAATTATTTATTACCCCAAATCTCAAAATACACAAAACCAAACAACAGAGTATAATTAAGGTCATCATCCAGTCCCAACAATAAACAACTCACGACCAATCTGATATATTTTACCCCATCCCATTTTTCTCTTCATATTACTTTGGAGCAAATCCTGAGCATTAGTTCATTTCAGTTGAAAAATATTTTAATGTGCATCACTGAATGAACAACATGAGTGTTTGAAAGAGAATCCTAATACTATTGTAACCCAGCCTGTTCCCATGTCACCCCCAACCCAGGTGGCAGAGAACATGCTTCTCAGCCTGTTCCCAGGTCCCCTTCTTTCCCCCTAGGGTTGCCAGGAACAGAACTGTAACCATTGTTACCCAAACTGTAACCATTGCCATCTGAACTGTAACCATTGCTACTGTAACCACTGCCATCCAAGCTGTAACCACTGACACCTAAACTGTAACCCTGCCAATGGTGCCCTGCCAACCACAACGTTCCTTATAAACAAAAAAGGGTATAAAAGACAAAAAACCTATATTTTGGGGCTGCTTGTCTTGGGACAATGGCCCCCTGCACAAGTGTGAATAAACCACCAATTATTTACATCAGAGTGGGTTCAAGTCTATTTTTCCAAGTCCTATAGGTCATTTTAATACTATTATAAGCTGTAAAATTCAAATAATTTCTCAATAATATTAGATATTGAGTCAATGTTCAACTTTATAAATCTCACAAAATAGTTTTCTTTATAAAAGCTTGGCTTTGGGGAATAAATCATGACCCAATTAAAGGCCAATTGTTTGCAATTATTTAAATTTATATTTTTTTCATCCATTACAGCTTCATGAAACCTAGTTAGTCCATTACAGTAGATGTCTACTGCAACCAGTTGGACAAAATCATGAGGATCTTTGCAATTCAGCAGCATAAAATGGTTGATGGAGACAGGCCAATCCTCTTGTAAGACAAAGCTTGACCACATGTCCTACATACAATGCTGCTTGAACTATGGAGGCTGGACTTGGGAACTCTGGTCATCCACCATATTCACCAGACCTGCACCAACTACACCACTTCTTCCAGGCTTTGGACCTCTTCTTGCAAGGAAAAATATTCAATTCTCAGAAAGCTGTGGTAAAACCTTTCCTGATTTCTTCTCCTCTTTCTCCAGGCTTCTTTGTCATTGGCATCAACAAGCTAAGTTCAAGGTGGAAAAACTCTGCTGATAGTTTAGGTACATACTTTGATTAATTGCACTGTTTCTTGTTTGAGATATAATCAGCTAACCTTTTACTTCTAACATTTCACATTGGGTGACCTAATAAAACTATGTTGAAAATACACTTAGGCATGTCGTACTAAGTAGCTTATGTTTGGGCACACATATGTATATATACTTAAAAATTAAATAAATAAGCACCTATTTGCTTTGTATGCTAGATAACTTACTAATAGGAGTAAGTAACAAGAACTTTAGAGGCTATCCAAGTAATATGTAAACCAAATTCAAGGCAAATTCACATAAATTATATGTCAACTCTTATACGGTGATAAAATAGAATGATTTACAAATATTCTAAGTACCTATAATAAACTAATTGAGTGACTTGGTGCCTGTAGCTTAGAGACTAGAGCGCCAGACACATACACCAGAGTTGGCAGGTTTGAATCTGGCCCAGGCCTGTCAAACAACAATGACAACTACAACCAAAAAAATAGCTGGGTGTTGTGGCAGGCACCTGCAGTCCCAGCTACTTGGGAGGCTGAGGCAAGAGAAACACTTAAGCTCAAGAGTTTGAAGTTGCTATGAGCTGTGACACCACAGCACTCTACCCAGGGTGACATGGTGAGACTCTGTCTCAAAAAAAACAAAAACAAAAACAAACCAAAAAAACCTAATTGAGGAAACAGGATAAGAAGGTCAAGTAAAGTGCTTCAAGGAGACTCCTTCAGCCAGCCTGGAGCAACGGGGTATCTGGGTGGACAGCTGGGAAACAATGGCGGCTGACAGTACCAGGTGGAATTCAACAACCAGGAAAATAATTGTTTATACATTTTAAGGAGAACAAACTGGAAGTATTAACATGGAGAGCAAATGATAGGCAGGCAGGCAGGGTCTGGTTTTTAACAGAATCTTACTGAGAAATCTGTACAGTGTACATAAAACAGGGAAATACTAACATTATAGAGCTTCTAGTTTCACCTTTTAAACTCAGTTTAAGTAAGAAACTTGACCTGCAGTTACTGTTCTGTTAACTGGTATTAGGAAAAGAGTTGTCAATAGCTTCTTAAAAGTATTGTCAAATTTGTAATAAGAATATAATTTAAATGAAACTTCCCTATCTTTCCTGTTTTATGAAAATAAAGATTAATTTCCCATAATGGTCAAATTTGATGCTGTTTTATAGAAACTCATTTTGATAAAAATCTTAGCATCCACAAAACAGCAAATAAATTCTATCTACCCAACATGATTTTCTTACAATTGAACTAATGAAAATAACAGTAGATGCTGCAATCAGGAATCTCAATAGATTACAAAGATAAAATACTTAGCATGCAAATGTTCTTGGTAGGACTGCTTTCCTCCAAGTGGTGATACTGATACAGGGTAGAGGGCGCCCTGGTTCCAAGCACCTGCCAAGCCTTCTGCATCGCTTCGCCAGGGGTGTTGGTGCCACAGGATGTGGGAAGGCAAGGGCTAGAGAGCCAAATGTGGCAGAGAGGGGCAAGCAAGGCGGAAGCCCGTGGTCCCAGCACAGCCTGTCCTGCTGCCTGTGCCAACCCCAGAACCACCCTTGGACCTAGTGAGCCTTCCTCTGGCTGCGCTACTCCCCTGTGAGCATCTCACTCGCCTAAGGGTGATGCATGATTCTCGCATTTGGGGCTGAACAGAGACTCCTACCCCCCTCCCCCATTTCCTAGGCCTGGGCAATTTCATGTGAATTTCCTAGGCCTGGGCAATTTCATAAAGGGAAAGGCTCATTCACTGTTCTCTGAGATGAAGGTACTGTACCCATTCATTAATGCGTTCATTCACCTTGCCCCTAGCAGAAGGGACTGTACCCATTCATTAATGTGTTCAATTACCTTGCCCCCAGCAGAAGGGACTGCACCCATTCATTAATGCGTTCATTCACCTTGCCCCTAGGGAAAGGACTGTATCCATTCATTGATATGTTCATTCACCTTGCACCTCTCAGAAGGGACTGTACCCATTCATTTGTTACCAAGTCCTGGTCAAATGTAACCACAAAGGACCCATGTGACTATATATACCCTTAGACAGAGGACTCAGGCCTAGATTTTCTGACTTGAGTCTTTCCCTCTGCCAGGAGCTCTGTGTTTTTCTATTCTTTTCTGTACAATACATCCTGTCTTACCACTGATCTGTGGTCTGTGGGTTCATTCCTGGAATCCCCAAGACCAAGGATCTCCTGAAGAAAGAAATTTAGGTAACAATATAGGAATCCATGTTTCAGTTAGAGTGGGGTACTGCTATTTTCAACACAGGGCTCCAAATATCACCTGGGAAGGGCGATACACTTGAGACAGGCAGAGGTTAAAAAAACAAATGGAGAATTCTGTTTGACAACATCTCTAGGCCAAGCTTGAAGTAGAGTTCATTTTTTTCTATTCATATTTCTTTCAGCAGAAATCAATCATTTAGCCAAATATAACTATAGGTGACTAGGGATATTTTATACTGTTTTATGAAAATAAAGATTAGTTTCCCATAATTGGTCAAATTTGATGCTGTTTAATAGAAACTACTGGTAATCAGCTTACTATCTTTCTTCATATTTTTCCCATTTTATATTAAAGAAGATTTAGTTCCCATAATGTATTGAATATTACTAAATAGTTCAATGTACAGTAGAAACTATGAAAATTTATAGTTTTCCCATCTGAAAGTCTTTGAGAGAATCAGAGGTGTGGAGAGACTCACTTCTATCTCTCTTTGGAAGTGCTCTAAACTTCTCTTTTGTTCTTCCTAAGTAAAATCTCTCTTTGTTAACCTGAAACTTGCATAAGGTACTTTGTTTCCTGTCTGTACTGCCTGTGCCACTCCAGTTTTATTTTCAGTGTCCACTCTCTTTTGCTTTCAATTACTAGCATGCCTCTGTTGAACTTTCTTGCTTAGCCAAGTAATCAAATCAGGTCAACTGGGTTTAGGGAACCCGGATCCCTGACCCCCAGAAGTTTTTGTTTAATTTTCTCGAGTGGATGTGCTGTTCATGTGTCATTTTAACTACCAGCCCCTCTAATTTGTCCTACTCCGGGAACTTCTCTGTTTTTGCAATTTTTTATAAAATATATTTAATCATCCTAAAATATTTGAAAAGATGGAGACTTTACATCTTTTTTATTAATGTGGATGGAACTGAAGAACAATTCTCCTGAGCAAAGTATCACAAGAATAGAAAAGGAAGTACTCAATGTACTCAATGTGAATCTGATGTGGGTGGACAAACAAGTCCAAGCCTACCCACAGGACAGAAAAACACAATTACTGCAGGTGGGTTGGGGGAGGAAGGGGGAGGGCAACAACGGAGGAGGGAGGGAGATGGTGAGCTCTCACCTAACGGACACAGTGTGAGGGTATAAAGCACACCCTCGGGGAAGGCTCAACCACACCTTGGACCTCACCTAACAAATGCAAACAAAGGAACATAATTGTTTGTACCCTCATATTAATCTGAAAATTTAAAAATTGTATGTTGTTAGATTTTTGTATAATTAAACATTACATATAACCTTGGATTTTCATAAAACTCAGAAAGTCTTTGTATAGTTCTGCTAGACCTGGCTTAACCAGAAATTCATTTACTCATATTTCTGGCTCAAAGTACAAAATCAAGGTTCTGGGCAGTTTGATTTGAGAGCTTTCTTCCTGGCTTATAGATAGCTGCCTTCTCACCAGGCCTTTCTAAGTCTATACCAATGTGGGTGAGGTGTAGGAGGGAGAGAGAGAGAGAGAGAGAGAGAGAGTCAGCATTCTGGTGTCTCTTAAAAACAATAATCTTATCAGATCCCCACCCTTGTGGAGATAATTACATTCTTAGAGGTCCCATTTCTGCATACAGCATACAGCCACACTGGCTGTTAGGGCTCATGCATATGAATTTTGTTGATACAAACCTTCAGTTCATAACAGTACTGAATTCACACAAAATAATACTCTGAAATATTTATGGCTATCTTTATACTTCTAAGGATCCCTTAGTGGGAATAACTCTGTATCTCATTCATACTGTGAATTACTAGACACTTTTCAATAAGCAAAGTGCATTATTTTCTTGACCTCTATGTGAAATCACCCTAAACTTTGTGAATGTTTTCATTAAATCACAGTAATTTCTTATGTACAAAATGTGTGAATGATTTCTTCATTTCCCTGGAGTAATCAATGGACTAATTCCAATATTCCTTATAACAGGAATTCATTTTTTCTGCTTTTAGGAAAGTAAAGTCGTGGAAATGCACAGGAAAAATATTGCAGTATTGATTCTAATATTGTGGTCATCAAACCTTGCTTAATCTTCCAGGGACAGTATTTGCTCCTTTCAAAAGTAAGACATTGACGATGTAGACTCTATTGCTAAGAGTGGCACTCTTTATACCATAGTATTCCATAGAGACACTATTCAAATTAAAATAAGTAATTTATCAGAAACGGACTTCCATAAAAAGGTATGTATAAAGATGAAAGGAAACTTTTTGAAATGGTTCCATTTAATATTCAGTTTCTAATTAAGCCTGTGAAAGGTTAAAGTCTGGCATTATTAATGTGCTCAACAGTATCTTCCTTGAGAGGCAAAGGATATGTGTCTCCCCAGAGAGACACAGAGCCAATAAAAGGGTCTGGGCATGTTTGCATGGTGTTTTCCAAGAAGGACCTTTTGTAAGTACTGGAAAGATCATGACCATTATAGGAGCCCAACTGTTATTTCTCTACCTTATGGAATTGGAGCCATGTTTTCCTTTTCCTTCTTTCTTGCCTGTATTCTCACCAAAATCAAACTTCAATAGTTCTTAATAAAAAAATGAAAGTCATACCTATAACTTGTAGAAAATGAACTTTTTTTGTATGTAAGTAAACTTTGAGGTAAAATTAAAAGACATCAAAGCTTTTAGGTAGAAGATACTTTAATGTAAAATACTATAGGTGATTAAAATAAATGACAGTAACACTATAAATAACAATAATTAATGTGTTACAGGTGAATATGAAGGAGTCTGACCATTAAGTTCACAAACTTGTCCTAGAAAAAGTGCTACGAACCTCATTGCTGAATATCATTCTGATCCCCATCAAAGTGCTCCCCTGGGAAGCTGTGCAGGGACCGCCAGTGCCTAGTCCACCCTTCAAAGTAACTGTGGAACCCTTCTTCTGGAATGGCTGTGACAGTGTCACCATATTGCCCTCCATGTCCTGAGTGTCCTCAAAATGTCTTTCTTCCTTTCAGTATTTCCTTTTCCTCTGGGTAAGGGAAAAAATCAAGGAGGCCAGATCAGGTGAGTAGGGAGGTGTTCCAACACAGTTACTTATTTGCTGGCTACAAACTCCCACATGGACAGTGCCCTGTGGGGTCTTTGTCATTGGTCATCAGTAAACACCTTGGGAACTGTTTCTGCACACACTTTTCTAATGCCATGATTTCCAGTTAAGAGTGTTCTGTTTCTCTGTTGACGGCTATGTGGTCCACTCTGCTTCTCACAGTCAGCTGATGATTTTGACACATGATTTGACCAATTTTTCCAATTCTTTATCAGTTCTGCTCATTACTGGCCTCCATGACCTCTCTTTATCAGTGACGCTTTCACTCCCTTCAGAAAAACCTTTAATCCATTTGTACACTGCGGTTCTCTTCTTGCCATTATCTCCACAATCTTGGAGACTGACATTGCCTGATTTCACTTCCACTCCTGCCAAGGTTAACAAGACATCTAATATTTGTTTTTTGCTCTGATTGCATCTCTGACGATGGCACCAAAAACACATAGTAGTGAATGCTGCCCAGCAAGACTCCACCACATGTAGACAGGAACACAGGAACGGGAGGAGGTAAAGGAGTAAGGTTGGTAAGGTTTTATAACTGTGGTATATCAGCAGCTCACACTGTGAGAGAGAAACTGTACCTTGTATAAAATGAACCTTTGTTATATAATAGGTAAACTTCAAGGTAAAATTAAAAGGCATCAGAGCTTTTAGGTAAAAGAAACTTTAACGTAAAATATTACAGATGATTAAAATAAATGACAAAAACACTAAAAACAATAATTAATATACTATAGATGAATATGAAGGAGTTTACCTATTATATATAAAAGGGCCTTTTATACAAGTCACAGTTCCCATCTCACAGTGTGAGATGCCGATATACCATAGTTATAAACCTTACCAACCTTACTAGTTATAGTTATAAACCTTAGTTTATACCATAGTTATAAACCTTCCCATCTCACAGTGTGAGATGCTGATATACCATAGTTATAAACCTTACCAACCTCACTAAGTTGCTTGTTCATTGCTGATGACGTAAGCACACAATGGTCAGTTCATGAAATGAATTGTCAGAACTCCTATATTCAACTCTTCTATCTGACTTAAGAACCAAAGTGAAAAAGTCTTAAATAATCGCCATGAATTCATGCTTACTTATTTAAAATCATTTCATCATTAAAACCATAGTTTTGATCAAAAACAAGACTTTCCCAGAGAATTATAAGTGATCTCAACTCTTCTTTCCATGTGTCTGTGCTAAAACCAAAAACAAAAAGAAAAGAAAAAATGCATGAAGTGAAAATTGTCTGTTTTGATGGCTATTTCTTGCTGCTAAATTGCTTTCATGGACAAATAGATGGGAGCATGTTGTTCTAAACTAGAATGGGTTTCTGTCTATTTTTAGACAATTTTAGATACAAAACGAGAGCTCATTTCTATGACCATAACCATATTAGCTTTCCAAGCACATGTTGTGTCATGTTGAACATTTGGGAGGGTTTTACAAACTGATCCTTGAGAGGTTTAAGCAAGTCTTTTTTGGTAACTGTCCTGTTTTATGACAATAGTGATAAAAAGCAGCGTGGATTTTTAAGGAACTATTGTTATTATTAAACAGGATGCATGGGATAGTATTTGTGCTCATTAATTATGCCTTCAGAGATAGCAAGGCATTTGCATTTGTTCACTACATGGTTAAAAGCATAAAACCCATTCTCAAATGCCTAGGTTGATAGTTTTATAAAAAAGAAGAAAGAAAAATCATTTAGTAAGTTTGCTTTGGCACCTGTCCCACAGTGGTTATGGCACCAGCCACATGTACTGAGGCTGGCGGGTTTGAACATGGCCCCAGGCAGCTAAATAACAAGGGCAACTGCAACAAAAAACAGCTGGGCATTGTGGTGGGCGCCTGTAGTCCCAGCTACTTGGGAGGATGAGACAAGAGAATCACTTAAGCCCAAGAGTTTGAGGTTGCTTTGAGCTGTGACCCCCCACAGCACTCTACCCAGGGCTACATAGTGAGACTCTGTCTCAAAAAAAATAATACATTTAGTAAGTTTAAAAGCAGTAATTTCTATCCTGTAGGATGTCTTATGAGTATCTAAGATATTTGACGATAGAAGGTTCTGTTGATGGTATGTCCATGGGAAAATGGCAAAAGTGGAAAGCTTGAATACATAGGCCATGAATTATCTGATAATCCTAAGTATTAAGGTTTTGCTGTTAGGGTCTCATATAGATGTGGTACCACGGAGCATAAACCCACATATTGAAATTGTATATTTAAATAAAGGGGTGCAGAGCTCTGGCAGGCATGTGATAACTTCTTTATTCATCTCCTGGCTTAAATAGCCAGGGACCACTGCTCTCTCATGGGAGTGGCAAGTTGATTTCTTTACTCTTGGTTTAAATAGTTAGCTGTGCACATGTGCGCTGTACCTCACTAATATTCATTACAATCCCTCTGCACAGGTGCACTGTACATCAATGACTTCATTAATATTCATTACAATCCTAAGCCAGTTCATGAATAATCATCTTGTGACTATTTCGTGAATAGCTCCTCCCTAGTAATCTATGGTTTAACCTATATCACTTTATCTAACATAATCCTTTTGAACATAACTTAATGGAGAACATGTTGTTAGCCATTACTTCTTTGTTCTTATCTGATGAAGCCTGAGGCTCTGGGAGAGACAAAGGTAGATTGAATACCTGCACTTACTGGCCTCACTTCTTGGAGGCAGTTACTTCAATTTTAAGCAAGGCATCATTAAGAAATTTCTAAGACATACAGAAAACTTGTTTGCAAACCTCCACTCCCATGTGGGTCTTAAGTCAGGGGGGTTTTACGCCCACAACTGACCAGGCTGACCTTAGGTCAGGGGGGGTTTACACCTGCAACCAACCCGGCCACATGGGATTCTGCCTTGGTTTCTCATAAGTATGCCTGCACAGAGTCTTTTCATTGCTGTCTCTCAAACAGTTTCTTTAGGCCAGAGGTATATAGGCCTATATAACTATGTGGGTTTGAGTCTCTAAATCTCACTTCTGTCATGTAATTTTACAGTCTAATTCTAAGAGAAGTTGCCATTGCTCTTCCTCTCTCCTACGGTAAGGATGGGATCTTTCCCATACAAAGAGACTAATTCACTTTTCTACTCACCAACCCCCATGTGTTATCTTGGTAGACATAACAACATGTTGATATAGGGTTCCCCAAAAAGAGCTGAACAGGAACCCCCATTTCCTGGGCCTAAGAAATTTCATGAAGGGAATGCAGGACATTTTGGTCCAGTGGAAGGGACTGTCCCCATTCATTTGTTAGTCTATACATAGCCCTAGACAAAGGACCCACATGGAAACTTCCAACTTGGGTCTTTCCCTTTGCCAGAAGCTAGGGTGCTTTTTATTCCTCCTCTATTCCTTTCTGGCTAATAAATGCTGTCTTACCACTGCTCTGTGATCTGTGGGTT